>JAODAL010071647.1:0-15440 GCA_025379985.1 Phyllomedusa bahiana
CCCAAAGTAACATAATAAAAACTGCATTAATTTTCCTGCCTAAAAGGAATGTTTAAAATGTTTCTCTTTTGTGGTTTGAAAAAAAATCATAGAAACCATTTTAATTTTAACAGAACAATTCCGTGAGATCTCTGAAGGAAACGGCATGTCCTACTATGTTATAAAGTAGAAGAAGATATCAGACAGCACTCTTCAGGAGCAACCCGCACTACCCTGAATGTACATCCAGGATGTCACAGTACAGACATACAGACCTGTCCAATAATCTCCCCAATGATAAGGAACCTGCTCCTGAACCACCACAGATGGTTACTACAAGTGTAGACCTGTCCTTTAATCCCCCCAATAATGAGGAACCTTCTCCTGACCCACAGATGGGTACCGTGAGTAAAGGCCAAAAACAGGGGAAAAGGTTTCCATGTGTTCAATGTGGTAAAGACGCTCAAGTCTTCTTACTCACAGAAGAATTCACACTGGGGAGAAGCCATATCCATGTTTAGAATTTTTAAAACACTTCACCCATACATCAGGTCATGATGAACATGAGAAAAGTCACACAGGGGAGAAGTCCTCTTTCTGTTCAAAAATGTGTGAAATCTTTTACAAATAAAGCAAATCTCTTTACACGTCAGAGAATTCACAAAGAAGAGAAGCCTTTTTCATGTTCAGAGTGTGGGAAATCTTTTACACAGATCTCAAATTTCGTTACACAGGAGAGAATTCACACAGGAGAGAAGCTTTTTTTTCATGTTCACAATGTGGGAAATCTTTTACACGGATATCAAGTCTGGTTACACATGAGAGAATTCACACAGGAGAGAAGCCTTTTTCATGTTCACAATGTGGGAAATCTTTTACAGAGAAATCAAGTCTTGTTAAACATGAGAGAATTCACACAGGGGAGAAGCCTTTTTTATGTTCGGAATGTGGGAAATATTTTAGAAATAAATCAAATCTTGTGACACATGAGAGAATTCACACAGGTGAGAAGCCTTTTTCATGTTCTGAATGTGGAAAATCTTTTACAAACAAAGCAAGTTTGGTTAAACATGAAAGAATTCACACAGGATGGAAGCCTTTTTTCATGTTCTGAATCTGGGAAATACCTTAGTTTGGAGGGTTCACACAGGAGGGAAATGTTTTCTAAGAGGAAAACTTAAAGAAAATGTGAACTTTGTTGAGATAATTCGCACATAATGTGGAAACCTGAGATTGTTCATAGATATTAACCAGTCAATAATAGTGTGTAAGTTCTATAACAATGTACAGAACGCAAGCGAATTAGGTCTGGTGGTTAGTGTACATCTAAACAACAAAAAGTAATAATTCCTATATGAAATTGTAAATTCCTATATACTAATGTAAAACTCTGACCACACTAGGATAAATATGAACAATTAACATTGCGTGCCTTTTTTCAAAATTTCTGTTCACATCATTTCAGTCCATGGTAGTTTATAGAGGCCATATTGGATCATTTCAGTAAACTTATCCCTCTTAGAAACATAGGAGAACATGTATGAAAACTGTCTAGGTCTAAAACTCACTGTGTTGACTATAGCAGCCAATCAGAGCCCCCCTTTTATTTCCTATATCGCTCTGGAAAAATTAGAGGGGCGCTCTGATTGGTTGCTATGAGTTTTAGACCTAGACAGTTTTCATACATGTGGCTCATAGATTCTATAGCTCCAGATATAAGTAATATACTAATAAATTTACAAATTGCCAGTCCAGAGCCAAAAATAAGGACCTAAGCACAGCACACAAAACATGGGAGATATTACCAAATGCTCTGGCTGAGGGCACTCGATCTCCATGTGATATAAGCGCAGTTCACTAGTGACGTCACTGATTGGAGCTACAGGACCCTAAGTATTTCACAATGTCACAAATTCCTTCATTAGAGAAACCTAAGTGTGCTGTAGTCCTTGTAATAAAGTCCTAGCAACCAATCAAATGATGTAGATCTAAGTAACCTGTGCAATAATTAGCACTAAAATAATCAAACTTTATTAAACAAATACAAAAATAACCAAATATAAACACAAGATAAAAAAAACTTTACAGTTTTTTCAAAAATATTAATTAAAAAGCAAACAATGATATTGGGGCTGAATCTTCCTTCTGACCTACATGATTCTTATCCTCCCAAATGGGAAACATCTGCTATTTTACATCAAAACTAACGTTCCTCCTCTACTAAAGTCCCTCCATCATGAACTTGACTGAATATCCTGAGTTGGCAATTCATGGCCGTACAGAAGAGTATTATACGGGAGGATTATGTTGCCTAAAGTGTTATATTTTTTAAGAACTTTTCCTATTCTTATTAGGCAAATTTTTTAGGACTTTCCGTTGGCAAAATATCCATTCCTTTGGCAATCAAAAAGGCCAACACTGACCTCCTCTCTCATGATATGGAAGATGAATTTGCGGGGTCTAGACTTGCCTAATTTCAGATAATATAATGTTCACCCACAGAGACATTGGTGACCACATGATGGGTGGGTGACAGGATGTTGCATACAGTGTGGTGTTGCGGGACATACTCTTCCTATAAGGAGAGACCTCAATGAACCCCTCAACTCTACGTGATAAAGTGACATCAAAGAAGTTCACAGTGGACGAATGCCACTCCAAAGTGAACTTCAAATTCATGTCATTAGAATTGATGTAATCACTAAACTCTAAGGCAGAAGTTTCCTCTCCCCCCTACACCATGAACAGGTTGTCAATGTAACGCCCATACCACCTGATGTGGGGGGAGAAAGGGCAAGATTCTGAAAACGGGTATCTCTCCTCCCAGGCCGACATATAAATGTTAGCCAGGGAAGGAGAGAACCTGGCCCCCATGGAAGCACCCCGACATTGTAAGAAATATGTCCTATCGGGGCGTGGCCTGACATGCAGGCAGGAGGACGCACGCGGTAGGAGCTCTGTGTGGGCCTACTACTCAGAGAGTGACTAAAGCTTTAAAATGCCGTCCAAGAGAGCTAAGAAGGGGTCCAGGACTGCTCCTGGAACTCCTGCGCCCGGTGGGCCGATTAAAAACTTCTTTGAGTTTTTCTAGAAACCCAATAGATTTACATAGTAGGTGGGAAGGAGATATTGCCCCTATAGAGCCTAATATTTGGGAGGAGATACTGGAGACCATACCATTGATTTCAGTGAGTGAACAGCATCGAATCTCTCAATTATTCTTAATACATCGAGTTTACACGAACTCCTCTATTTCTACATAAAATTGGAATTTGGGCCTCTCCTCGTTTTAATAGGTGTCATGTGCACCCGGCCTCTCTGATGCATATGTTCTGGCATTGCCCTAAACTAGAGCGATATTGGATTATATTATTGTCCAATTGATCCAGCGTATTTTTCAAATTACAGTGGAGATGAATCCGTTGTTTGATTTTGGGATATTAGGAGACTTAAACGGTTTCAGAGGCTGAGAAAATCGCAATATCTAGACTTTTATTTATTGGCACAGGAAATTAATAGCGACAAAGTTGGCTGGATGCAGAACTCCGTCAGCACAGAATTTGTTAATAAAGTGAACTGCTGATTGCTCTGGAGAGAGGGGGGGTATTATAAGAGAGGAGCCAAACTTAAGTATAATAATAAATGGCTAAATGCCGGATACTTCTGGTCTTGCTGAACCGAACTTAGTTAGGCAGAGGGTGTTGGGGATCTCGGTGTAGAGGTTCCAGGGACTGTGTCATGTCAGTTGTGTGGATGGAGGGCCGTCTGACACCCAGGTACAATTTTTTATTGTGACAAGAACTGAATGTTTTATTAATATTGCATTGCTATGTGATTGTAATGGATGTTTACTGCTCTGAACCCTGGAGATGGATTTTGGAGGTGGGCTGGGTTGTGTTTTGGGGATAAAAGTTGAAATTTGGTCTTACAATGACATATACTGTACTCTGTTTGTACTACTTTATATCTGACCAATAAAAAGTTTATGGTTAAAAAAAAAAAAAAAATTCTTTGAGCCCCGGAACCAGAAGCAGGAGACCCCAGAACCCGCGGCAGGCATGTCGGAACGGGAGCCATCTTCCCTTGCCGGACAGGAGCTCAGCTCTACAATGGCAGGCGACGGAGCAGTTGTGGAAAGCCTGTGAGCAATGCTGCGATCCTTGACTGGCGGGCCTCACCGACGGGGGAATCCTGTTACCTGCAGGACCCCTGCACCTTACCTGCAGGAGGTACGGCCGTTCCTTGGGACCCTCATGGCGAAGTGCGGGCGCCATCTTCCCGAGGAGGAGGTGACTCGAGCTGCGGGGACTCGGGAGACGAGGTGGAGGACCTGGTGCCATTATCGAAGACCCGGGCCCGGCGGGGATCGCCTGCATCGGAGATGTCCCGTCCATCGCACCCCTGCGTCCCGCCGGATGGGGTCGAAGCAGCAGAAGTTGAACATCGGGCCGAGCGGACGTCACCCTCCCTGAGCGGAATACACCCGGTGGACTGTCGGAGGGCGACGTGCGGATGAGCGACCAGCCGTCATCACCAGAGACCCGACCGCAGTGGAGACAGTCGGCGCAGGGCACAGGCACCCGGCTGGCTTCTCAGGGCCCCCACACAGAGGAGGAAGACGCAAAAGTGAGGTGCTGTGACACCGGGGGTGAGCCTGCAGCGCCATATGTCTGGGGTGTCTCTCGCTCCTCACCGGCACGAGGCCCCGCAGAGAGAAGCCCGGTGGCGTCTCAGAGGCGCCGCCAGTTACCAACACCGCCGAGGGAGGAGGAGACCGGGTCACACACTAGCCAAAAGGTACAGAGGCTGCTTGGGGCCGGGGGAGACCAGGACTGTGTCCCTGTGCGGTGGGATAGAGGGGTGCCAGAGCCAGATGAACAGGTGCCAGCGCAGGGACTCTCCCTATCCGTGGCTCAACTGAAGGAGCACAGGGGGGGCAGACGTCCAGAGGAAGACGAGGACTGTGGGCAGGGGTTCCCTAAGGAGTCACACGTCCTGAGTGGCAACGAGGCAAGGGTGAAGGGGCTGGGAGCCAGCTCAGGCCATTGTGAGGGGGAGCGGTTGAGGACACTGTCACTGATGTCACCCAGTATATGCAGGAAAGACTCGCTGTGCTCCCATCTCTGCTCAGATGGTACAGGGGTGTGCTCTCAAGAGACTGTACCGGACCCTCTTGAAGGCCCATTTGGTATTGACGGGTCGCAGGTGTCATGAGCTACACATGTGTCCCCCTCAGGCAGTCCACGGAGATTACCTAGTGGGCCAAATACCAATGTCTTAACAATGACCCAGGACTCCTTGCTGGATGACTCTCATATTTGTTCCGATCTCGGAAGTCCATCTGATTATACCCCTGACATCACGAAAAACCAAGCCCTGGGGATCCTTAAAGGCCATCCAGAGCTCCAGGCGCTCTTAACGCGTTTACCGACCAAGAATGACATGGCGGCCATGGCAGCTGATATCAAACAATCATGGCAACAAGAGCTGGGAGAGGTCAAAACTGACGTGTCTGCACTTCAGGCCAGGATTGACTCTTTGGAATCCATGCATTCTTCGGTCCAAAAATCTATCCTATATCTGCAAACGACACTCCAGTCGCAGCAATCGCTTCATCAACACCTGTTCGACCAGTTTGATGATTTGGAGAATAGAAACAGGAGGAACAATGTTAGAATTAGAGGCCTCCCTGAGTCGGTCAAACCACAGGACCTAATCCCATATCTGCGAAAGCTATTTAATATGCTCATGGGAAAAGCTCATGACTCCCCTGTCGAAATAGACAGGGCCCACAGGGCTCTCCGCCCCATGAGCCAAGATATCCCCAAACCAAGGGACTTAATATGCCGACTTCATTATTATACCATAAAGGAGGATATAATGAAGAAAGCTAGATTGGCCCCCACCATTTTATTTGAGGGGGTTAGATTAGCCCTGTTCCCAGACATGTCGAGGCGTACCCTTCGGCTTCATGCTGCATTGAAGCCCTTACTGGTCCTTCTGCAGCATAGACGGATAGCGTATCGCTGGGGTTATCCTTTCGCGCTGCATGTCAAGACGGAGGAGGGCACGGTGACATTTAGAACCCCGGCAGATTTGCCGTTGTTTCTTACAGCACTGAAGCTTCCCAAGGTTGCAATCCCGGATTGGGACTCTGCTGCGTCCAATGCTCCGCAGCTACTGCCAACTACCCAATCTGGACTCTCTCCGAGGCGACAGGGCCCATGGGAGCCCCCGAAGGAGCAGCGCCTACTGAGATCCCAGAGGATGGTCTCGAGAATAGAGAGAGTAGTGGGGGGAACAGCTCGCCATGGGCTACACCATACACAATGATGCTCCAGAGCTCTATATCACTATAGGAGCGCAGTGGAATGCAGTGTTACAACTGAGATGTGTGTGATTGCTCTCTAGAACCCTGTTGCGATTGTTGAACCCAGAGGTTAGTGACACCCCTTAGGGCCAGGGTTGTCCGGAATGCCGGCCGGGTCCACCGGGACACCTATTGACCACTGTGTCCATTATGTCACTCTCTGACTCATTGCTTGTGACTAGAAAGTACCTGTTTTTCCATAGGCCCCACAACAGACCTATTCCCATTTGTTTATTGGTCTTATCTCTTTCTACTTTACCTAGGGCTGATAGGGTTCCTTGTCCTCCTCCCCCAACAGGTGCCTGACGGATACTGTGTGTCTGTCATTAGCAGAGGTTGATTCTGCAAAGTGTAGCTTTTTTCGCTGGCCTGTGTATTGGCATTCAGGCCTTCATTGCTGGTTCTCTTTCATTTGATAGTTTGAAGGTTCAATTCTTTTGGCTCTGTTCGGACGGGGCAGATTGTTCATCTTTCCTGCGTTTGCAGTGTTGATTGTTCAGTCCTCTCTCGTAGCATGGCGACTTTCAAAATAGCCTCTCTTAATGTCAAAGGGTTTAATGTGCCGGAGAAGCGATTGCAAATTCTCTATGCTATGCATAAGCAGAAGACCCGGATATTATGTGTGCAGGAGACCCATCTCCTAGAGGGGCATCTTGGTTCTTTCAAAAATAGATACTTTCCCCACTGGTATTGCAGTAGCACCCCGACCCACAAAACCAAAGGTGTAGCCATATTTTTCCACAACGATCTCCCAGTTACAGTCTCAGAGGTTAAATGCGACATGGATACCCGATACCTCTTTGTCAACTGTGACATTGGAGGATCCACCTATTCCCTTGCAACCATTTATGCCTCGAACCAAGGCCAACTCACTTTCCTACATGGGGTACTAGACGAATTGAACGAGTTCGCTCGAAAGAAAATTATCCTATGCGGGGACTTTAATATAGCTTTGCAGCCAGGTACGGACACCACAACGGGATGCTCGTCAGTCTCGTCACACAGACTGAATAGAATCCGAAGGCTCCTGCACGATATGCAGCTCTGTGATGTGTGGAGACTTTTCCACCCGAACGTACGGGACTATACTTTCTACTCTTATCCTCATGCAGGATACAGTAGAATAGACTACATGTTCCTCCAGCATGCTCTTCTGCCTGAGGCCTTGAACCCGAGTATCGGGAACATTTTGCTCTCCGATCACGCTCTGGTGTCATGTGAGCTGCAGATCCCACATGTGCTACCTAAGCAATTTAATTGGAGATTAAATGAGTCATTGCTTAATGATTCAGTTTGTGTGGCAGACCTGTCCCAGACTATTAAATTGTTCGCCATCACACACTCTTCAGATCCTACCCTGCCCCAAATCAAATGGGAATCACTAAAGTGTGTCCTGCGGGGAGTGCTAATCAAGCACGGAGCTCGCCTAAAGCGAGAAGCAGCTTTTCAACTTAAAAAACTGTTAACAAAACTGGCGGAACTTGAAAGTCTGCATAAAATGACCCTGGCGGACTCGGATTGGCGGGAACTCATGCATACACATCAGGAGATTAAGAAGCTGTTAGACAGGAAAACGGCCAGATTTGGGCAAATTTGTGCAGGCAAATTCTATATCGGAAGCAACAAGCCGGGAAGAATGCTTGCTAGATCTCGAAGAGATAAACGCGTGGCCCGAATTGTCCCCTCGATTCAGACGAGGAGGGGCGGGTCAACATTCTACACCAGGGAAATCTTAGCTGCATTCCAAGCGTATTATAGGGAACTATATGGTCTCCCTCCCCCAGGCAGCGACCGAAATGTAGAATCGGAATGCGGGAACCCGAAGGCCTTTATGAACCTAGCACCCGGGCCTGCACTGGATAGGGTACGTTTGGATGCACTGGAAGCCCCCGTCTCGACACAGGAGTTAGGGCTGGTTGTCTCTTCCCTGCCGTCTGGGAAAAGCCCAGGCCCAGACGGGTTTACCTCCAAATTCTATTCAAAAATGAGCTGGCGGACCCCCTCCTAGCGTCGTTTAATTCGGTTACGGGTGCCCAACCATTCCCCCCGTCTTTCACACAGGCCCACATCACAGTTCTTCCCAAACCCAGAAAAGACCCAATGCTATGCGCGAGTTATAGGCCCATTTCACTGCTGAATACTGATGCCAAGATGTTCGCCAAGCTCATCGCCAAGAGGCTCAACACCATCCTACCAGATCTAATTCATATAGACCAAGTGGGTTTTGTCCCGGGGAGGGAGGCAAGGGACAACACCCTGAAAACTTTCTCCCTGATTAGTCATGCAAGGAGAGCCCAGACTCCACTAATGTTACTGTCCATTGTCGCTAAAAAAGGCGTTTGACAGGGTGGACTGGCAGTTTATGCGGTCTGCTCTGTCAAACGTGGGGATAGGGCCTGTTATGCTACAGAGAATCATGACTCTTTACCGAGATCCATCAGCACAGATCAGGGTCAATGGTGCTCTGTCCCAGCCATTTGACATTCGCAACGGGACAAGGCAAGGGTGTCCCCTGTCCCCCATTTTGTATGTGTTGGTGATGGAGTGCTTGATGAGGGCCATCAGGGCGGACCGGGAGATCAGAGGACTGCAGATTGGAGACAAACAATACAAATGCGCGGCATTTGCTGATGATCTCTTGCTTTATATCACACAGCCGGAATCTTCCCTGCCTGCCCTGATGGACCTGTTGGACAGATTTGGCCTGGTTATAGCTACAAAGTGAATTGGTCTAAGAGCGTCGCGCTAAATGTTTCATTGGACCCGGAAGAGTTAAGGCGGTTACAGCGTAAATTTGACTTTAAGTGGGTGACGGATCATTTCACATATCTTGGGGTTCAGATCTCCAAAAATTTGAGTGATATCTTCCAGTTGAATTTTGTCCCCCTCATTCAAAACATTAAGGCCGACTTGGACAGATGGACAGGAAGGGATTTTCCTGGACAGGCCGCATTAGTATCCCTAAAATGGACATTCTCCCGAGGCTCCTGTATCTGTTACAGACTCTCCCAGTCGTCCTTCCCATCGGGTTTTTTAGAGACCTGAATAAATGTTTTGGTAAGTTTGTCTGGGGGAATGTGAGACCAAGGATAGCCAGGGAGACTTTGACTAGACGTAAGCAGGATGGTGGGTTGGCCCTTCCTGATCTGAAACTGTATTATGTGGCCTCGATAAAGGCCAGGGTGCTGGACTGGTTCCACGCCAAGACCTCGAAATCCTGGGTACAACTTGAAGACGCTATCTATGCTGGATCGTTGGCCTTTTTGCCCTGGATTTGGCCCCGTCTACGGGACCAGCGGTTGTCAGGCTTACCCTTGATCTCCCAAGTTACTACATCTGTTTTCAGAAAACACGGGTTGCAGTATAAGTTATACGCACCCGGGGGCCCACTGACGCCAATTATGGGTAACCCTGAATTGAACATTTCCGCACCTTGTCTTCTGTACCAAGATAATACAGAGCGGCGACCTTTGACGCTTAGCTACTTTATTACAAATGCCATTTTTAAACCGTACAGCGAGGGCGTGGCAGCACAGAACCAAACTCCAAATGTGTGGCTCCAGTACATGCAGATAAAGCACTACTTTGACACCAATAGACTTAAACTCGACTTGGCTAGAGATCCCTCGGGATTCGAGACTGTGCGTTCAATGGCAGGCTCCATGGCGCTCTATCTCGGTTATATACAACATGCTCCTGAAGTATGCAGCACGTGGTACTCCCGTGTTTCAGGGCAGTTGGGAGAAGGAACTGGGAATTGAGTTGACCAGGGACGAGTGGAATAAGGCCTGCGCCTTGACGCATGGGAACTTGATCTCTTATCGTATCCAGGAGCTTAATAAAATTCTCTCAAGGTGGTACCGATTCCCGACTTTGCTGCATGTACTGTACCCCACAGTCTCTGACACATGTTGGAGACGTGGGAAGGGTGCAGGCACGATGGTACATATTTGGTGGAGCTGCACAGATATACAACCATTTTGGAGTAGGGTTGTTGAGATGATGGCAAAGATCATGGGTATCCGGGTGCAGAATGACCCACCGACTCTGCTTCTGTCCGTACTGCCCCTGCCTGTGCGCACCCTGAAGGGTAGTCTTTTGCCCCTTTTGCTGGCGGCAGCTAGATCGTTAATTCCAAGGCTGTGGAAAGCAGCTCAGAGTCCGTCCATCAATGATTGGTACAGGGAAATCTTCCACCTTCAAAGGGAAATGGAAAGAGTTGAGAGCGGAGACTGAAAACTCCCTGGATAGGTTTTACAGGAAGTGGAGCGACTGGCTGTTTTTTGTCGACTCCCCGGAGTACAGAGACTCGAATTGACAGGACCTCTGTGCTCTGCGCAGCTTTTGCCCACCCTCTCTTTTCCCTTCCCCTTCCTTTTCCCTCCTCAGATGTGCTACATAAAATGAAGCTTTGTGTATGATTTGTTAGGGTCGCCTAGATTGGCTGGATACTCTGCCCTGTCCGAGCTAGGTTTGTTTTTATATTTGCTTTTTCTTTTCTATCTTGCCAGCTGGCAGACGCATTTTAGTTCTTATAGCATTTAGTGACGAGTTGATTGTCACATTCCTGTGTGTATGTAACCTGTCGCTCTCTCGGTAGAGTGCATGCGGATGATGGAGGGCGATCCGACGAGAGAGAGATGGGAAGTATTGACACTCTCACAGGCCCACTCTCACCCGCCCACTCTCACAGGCTGTCATAAGAAGGGCAGCTTGCAGGTTGGGTGTTTTTTATTTTTTCTCTCTGAATAATGGAGGTCGCTTGACCCGGTGGGAGGCCTGATTGGCTCATTGAGAGGTAAAGATAGGATAGGACGGGCCCGATTTTGTGATCTCGTTGATAGTCGGGGGCAGCTTAAACATCTTTTGATCAATATATTTGAACCGAGAGTCTCAAAGTTTTTTCATGTATTGAGACTCTGTCACTGAAAAAAATGTTTTAAAATTTTGTTACTGTCAGATGTTATTCTCTAGTTTATGTTACAGTGTTAGCTGTGACAAACTAATTGGAAGATTGTATGTTGTTATATGACATATTATATGCTTATATAATCCTTTGTAAGATACGAGCAGACATATGCATATTAAGTGATGTTTATTACTGTTTCAATAAAGCGTGTTGAAAAAGGAAAAAAAAATGTCCTATCAAAGGAAAAATAATTATGTCGAAGCAAAAAAAAAAAAATTTACAGTTTCATCCATTTTCCAATCCAAGGACGGGCCTCGAAGCTGAAACCATGGAAGACCAAGCAGAACTGGAGCAGACAAACTAGGCAGGACATAGAAGGAAATCTTCTCCTGGTGGGGACTTCCAACTATAAAAGACACAGGCGGGGTAAGGAACTGAACAGGCTCCATCAAGATGTCCCCATTGACAAATGAGAAACACAGGGGCTTCTCCAGACAGGAAACAGGAAGGCAAAACTTCTCCTGTAAATATGGGAGGATGAAGTTCTCAGAAGAACTGGAGTCCAAAAGAGCAGGGACTTGAAACTTGGAGCCATAAGAAAAACTGGGGTAACCACTGAGGGAACATAATGCTCATCCTTGGAGATAGCAACTCTCTCCGGGCTCCAGTGAGAGTGGGGAAGTGCTCAGATAGTGAGCAAAGTATTGAATGAATGATGGCTCACCTGGTATAATGAATGTTTCATATCTCCCTCCAGTGCACGGATAGCTCCAGGACTCGTTGGGCCCGTACATAATATTCAAGGAGAAAAGTGAATCCAGCACCCGATAGAGATGATCAAACAATTTTTATTTTCATATCTTTACTCCAAGTTCTATTAAAACATGATCTTCATAAAAGGATGTGCAGCTTAGGCAGACGCGGTTCGAGTGAAACCCACCCTTAGTGGTTGCTTTCTGCAGCTGCCATTCAGCTCTGATTAATAACAAATGTGCACCAATGCAAAGCTCATGTCCGATCACATGGTCGAACCATAAGTATCAAACTACTGTATTTTTCGGACTATAGAGGGGAAAAGACGGAAAAAAAATTTAAGCAAAAAAGTAAGGGCTGAAGGGTAGTTGTTATTGGAACCATTTTGGGGTACAGGTGACTTTTTGATCACTTTTTATTCCAATCTTTTGGGGATATGAAATGACCACAAAACCCACCCTCTCTGGTGTTCAGCGGACGGGATACATGATGTTCTATTTTAATAGATTGGACTTTTACGGGTGCGGCGACACCAAATATGGGGAACTTTATTTAATTGTAAAACTGCAAAAGGGAGGTGATTTATACTTTTAAGATTTATTTATTTTTTTTACTTTTTTTTTTACTCTAATACTCAGTTCCCTAGGGTATTTGACCACTGTAAGGCACACTTCCTTGTCCTATATACAGCAGTACTATTGCACTGCTGTACATAGGGCTTTCATTCATTACCTATTACACCCTGCCATAGTCCAGGTATAATAGGTGAACATACATGCCAGCTGTGGAAGTCTGAATGAGGCTTCCTGCTGCCATGACAACTGATCTCCCCGCACCCTTTGTGATCGGACAGAGGAGCGGTGCGCAGGGATGGAGCCAGCTCCATCCTTGCATACTAGTAGTGCTGTACTGAATGTGACCGCCGGCTGTACTCTACTCAGATTGGCAGCTAAGTGCAGCTGCATTCAGTGCGGCCGCGCTCTGTACATTCGGACTATAAGATGCACCTTTGTTTTCCCCCCAAATTTGGGGGGAAAAAGTGCGTCTTATAGTCTATGACAAAGCGCAAGGCCTTATCATTGAAGCCGCTATGTTTCCAACCGACCTCTGGCTAGGTGGAGTAAGCCAGTTAAATAGGTCTGCTAGCTTAGGTTGCAGATACCTTAGTTACGTTGTTCATCACTGCTTTAAGCAGTGGATTCTGGGTCTGGCTTTACTGGAGCAGTCTTAGAACTGGGTGGGGGACTGCTCCCATATATCCATCCCAGGATTTCCCTGGCCTATAAAAGCCAGAAGGTCAGATGTCCTGGGTGTGGTACGCCACTCCAAGCCTGGAGTTGGAGAAGAAGGATCGTCTGTGTAAAGGCTCTCTGAGGAAAGCGGGACTTACCCTTCTTACATGCTGCTACTTTTGTTATATGGTGAGCTGAACCTGTTTATGCCTGAAGCAAGGTTCTGTTTAAGTTCCGTTTTTGCACCACTCTTGAAGATAAGCTGTTTATTTTCTGGACTTTCTGTTTAATAAAACCCGTTAAAGTGAACGCATTTGGTGTTTGTGATCCCTGTGACGGAGCTGGCCGCCCACAAAGGGTGGAGGATGCGGGCAGTCACGCGCTCCTGGAAGAGTCACAGAGGGCAAAGAAAGACTGCATGTCCTGGGTTAAAGTCTGGCAGCATGCAAACAGGTGCTTCCAGCATGGATGAGCTTATAAAGCAATTGGTGCAAGCTAAAACTCCAGCAGCAGCAGATCAGGGGGACCAGCAGCAGAGGGCACACCGGAGGCCATGCCCGGCCCCCAACGGGAAACCAATCAGCTCCTGGTCTGTCAACTGGCTGCGCTGACAGAAGCCGCTCTGGCAGATGACAATGCCTGAGTCCAAAAGTCGGTGAGAGAGGCGCTTCAAAAGATGACACCTGAAGATGACATAGAGGCCTTCTTAACCATCTTTGAGAGGGTGGCAGAGAGGGAAAGGCTTCCCACTGAGCAATGGGTGGAAATCCTGGCGCCATAACTGTCTGGGGAGCCGCAGAAGGCCTACTTTGATGTTCCGCCGCAAGATGCTAAAATCTACGGCAAGCTAAAGGTGGAAATCCTCGCCCATTTGGGGGTGAATCTCACTGTCCGAGCCCAGCGAGTGCAACACTGGGAGTATGCTCAAGACAAGCCCACGAGGTCGCAGACGTTCAACTTGTTCCACCTGGTTCAGAAGTGGCTGCAGCCGGATCCCTGTACCGCAACGCAGATGGTGGAGAGAGTTGTGATGGACCGGTTCATCCAAACCCTGCCCAGAGCTATACAATGCTGGATCGCTCAGGGAGATCCCCAGTGTGCTGATGACCTGTGAGCCTGGTGGAGAGGTACCAAGCCGTGGAAATTTCCTATGATAGGCCAGTGGGGGGTGGGTTGGTTACCGGGCACTCCAAGAAGGGGCCCAAGCCATTGCCAGAGTGGCAAGCCTGAGTTGCAGCAGATTCCCAGCCTGGTCCCGTGAGGAGTCTTCGCCCCGTGATATGCTGGAAGTGTCACGGTCCGGGGCACATTGCAGCACACTGCCCCCTGTCCTCGGAGGCCGCCGATGTTCCTGGTTTGCCTACCCTGCCTACAGTGCCGTACCTCACCCGGGCGAGGGTCCCCAGATCTGAAAGGTAATGGTTAATGGGGTAGCAGTGTGTGGACTTCTGAACTCCAGGAGTTTGGTGTACCTGTTACGGACAACACACTCACTCATGTACTGGTTCCCGGCAAGAGGATTGGGGTACAGTGTATCCATGTGGACACTAAGAACTACCCAGTGGCCAAGGTGACTGTGGCTACAGAGCATGCTAACCTGTCCCATACCGTGGGGGTCGTAAAAAATCTTATGTACCCCATAATTCTGGGAAGAGACTTTCAGGCGTTTTGGGACCTGTGGGGTAAGGCCATGACCAGGCTCGGACTGGGCCGCCGGGGGGACCGGGGGATCCCCCGGTGGGCCCCCCCCCGAGCCGCTGCGGGCCCCGGAGGCAGTGCCGTCGCTCCCCGGGGCCCGTCCGCGCATCCGGTCCCTGAGCGCCCGGAGACCCCGCTCCCGAGCGCTCAGAGACCGGCCCGGTAGCTGGGGACTAATGTCCCCAACTCCCGGGGCTGCGCGGTGTAAGCGGAGCACAGCGCCACTAGCGCTGCGCTCCGCTGATCTCCCCGGCAGGCTGAACGCCTTAGGCCTTCAGCCTGTCGGGCGCCGACCCCTACTGGTGACGTAGGCGGCGCGGTGACGTCACTTCACCGCGCCGCCTATGCAGGGCGGCAGCGCAGAGCGGGAGGGAGCCGGAGCCAGGTAAGTGATTTGTTGTTGTTTTTTTTTTTTAAAACTACCTACAAGGGGGGCGCTGACTACAGGGGGCTCTGGCTACAAGGGGGGGGTCTGGCTACAGGGGGCCTGCTAGGGGGG
>JAODAL010071648.1:0-15440 GCA_025379985.1 Phyllomedusa bahiana
GGATATTTTTCTCCCCACCCCCTTCCTTTTTAGAAACCCCCCTGTGGGTTTCTCCCCCCCCCCACCCCTTCCTTTAGAGCCCCCCCCTGTGGGTTTTCCCTCCCCCCCCACCCCCCCGGGCCCCCCGTATAACCCCACCCCCCCCCCCCCCTTTTAGCCCCCCTCCCCCCCCCCCCCCCACCCCCCAGGCCTCCCCCCCCCCCCCCCCCCCCTGTGGGGTATTCTCACCCCCACCCCCCCCCCTTCCTTTTAAGGGGAGCCCCCCCCCCCCCCCCAACCCCCTTAGTATTCCCCTTCCCCCCCCCCCACCCCCCCCCTTTAGCCCCCCCCCGGGACCACCCCCCCCCCCCCGGCCCCCCCTGTAGGTATTTCCCCCCCCCCTTTTTCCCCCCCAACCCCCCCCCCCACCCCCCTTCCTTTAGAGCCCCCCTTAGGTATTCTCAACCCCCCCAGAGCCCCCCCGGGCCCCCCCCCCCTTCTCTTCCCTTTAAGCCCCCCTGTAGGTATTCTCCCCCCCCCCCCTTTTTCCCCCCAACCCCCCCCCCCCCCTTCCTTTTGACCCCCCGTGTGGGTATTCTCACCCCCCCACCCCCCCCCAACCCCCCCGTAGGTATTCTACCCCCCCCCCCCTTTTTTTGGGCCCCCCTGGGTTTCCTCCCCCCCCCCCCTTTCCCCCCCCCTTTTTTCTCCCCCCCCCCATCCCTTCAGACCCCCCTAGTTTCCCCCCCCCCCCTACTCATTTACTGGGGCCCCCCCACCCCCCCCCCAGCCTCGGGCTTTTTAAAAATGGGGGAGACGGGTCGCGGGGCCCCGGGATTCACTTCCCCGCGCCGCTGCAGAGCGATGTAGGCAGGGGGCAGGAAGCGCATAGTTTCTCCCTGCTCCCCGTTTCATCTTAATTGTAGCCGTCGCACGGACGTGCAACAATAAGAGATCGCCCCCCTTGAAGCAAGGGGGGGGAGCCTCCGGCGGGGGCGGCCCCCCCTCCCCCCTGCTTCACAACCGCCCCGCACTCTGCACCCCCGCAAAACTGTTGTGTTCACTGCCGGGGGGCCCAATCACACAGGGGAACAGAGGTGTAGCAGCTGCCCCAGGGCCGCGGGGCCCCCCAAGCCACGGGGCCCCCGACAACTCTACCCCTGTAGTTAGCCTGCACCGGCCCCTTTAGGGTAGAACTCGGGAAAAGGGGGATTCTCCATGAGGGTCAATGAATTTTTAACTCTGAATGATACAACCACCACATCAAGTAATGACCCCAGGATCTTGGGTTTAAGAAAATCATTACTGCACAACAAATCCCTTAAAGGGATTGTGCGCAATTTTTTTTTTTTGCATAATGTGTGGTTTTTTCTATCATTTTTTTAATTCCTTTGCTTAATTTTAAATTGGAGCCTAAAAAAAAAAGTTATACAGATTTCTGTTGTAAGAGCCCTGCCCCCCCAAGATCGTTCTCGGGTCTGTAAATTTGCACACACAAAGGAAGCTGCCAAAAAGAAAAAACCCTGTAGTAAGGACCAGACATTCCCTTTCGGTTAATTTCATTGGATCCCTCCCATCCCCACCCCTGTGTCCGCCCTCTATTGTCTGCGGGGAGCAGGAAACCATGATTGTGGACCCAAAAAGCAGTACTGAAGCTGCTCAGAAAGGCTCCCAAGAGGGGCAGAAAAGTGTCCTCTTTCCAATTAAGTGATCGGCTTTTGTCGCAAACGATTTTGCAAAATTTCAAGATTTTTCTGCAAAATTTATTCTCCGCTTCTGACTAAAAAATGCTTTTTTAAAAAAATTTTTTCGCAAAATCCTTTTATTTTACGATTTTGACGCTAAAAAATTCCCCCTTTCTGACGAAAAAAAAAATCTTTTTTTTATAGATTTTGGTGTAAAATCCTTTTGATTTTTGGGGCTAAAAAAATTCTGTCGCTCGATGCTGAAAGTTCATTTTTTAAAACGATCCGATGGCATCCGCCACCGCCAGATTCCGTTCCGCGGCGGCGGAGCCGACGCCAGACTCCGTTCCGCGGTGGCGGATGCCGACACCAGACTCCGTTCCGCGGCGGCGGATGCCGACGCCAGACTCAGTTCCGCGGCGGCGGATGCCGACGTCAGACTCCGTTTCTGTTCCTCTTTAGTTTTCCCCCGTCGTACACTGTTCCCCTCGAAACACTCTTTTTTCTTTTTGTTCCTTCCCTTCATACACGTCGTTCCCTTGACCATCTTCCCTTTATTCCTCCTTCATACATGTCTAACCCACTAAAACACATCGTTTCCTCTTTGTTCCCCCCTGTTGTAAAAACGTCGTACCCCTCTGACATACATCGTTCCTCTTTATTTTTTCCTGTCGACACTCGTTCCTTTTTAGTTCCTCCTGTCGTACACTCGTTCCCCTTGACACATTCGTTCCTCTTTTGTTCTTCCTGTCGTACACGTCTTTTTTCTTTTTGTTCCTTCTGTCTACCCCCTGACATACGTCGTTCCTCTTTAGTTCCTCCTGTCGTACACTTTGTTCCCCTTTAGTTCCTCCGTCTACACCGGGCCCCTCAACACTCTTCCCTTTAGTTCCTCCTTCTACACGTCGTTCCCCTCTGACACACGCCCATTCCCTTTGTTCCTCCTGCTACACGTTGTTCCTCTTTATTCTTCCCTTTTGACCTCGTAAACCCCCCTGAAATACGTCGTTCCTCTTTAGTTCCTCCGTGTACACGTCGTTTTTTCTTTTGTTACCCTGTCGTACACATCGTTCCCCTCTGACACACGTCGTTCCTCTTTTGTTCTTCCTGCGTACACGTCGTTCCCCTCTGACATACTCGTTCCTCTTTAGTTCTTCCCGTATAACTCGTTCCCCTCTGACAAACGCATTTCCTTTTTTTTCCCCCTTTTAAACACTCGTTCCTCTTTAGTTCCTCCCCTTTGTACAGTCGTTCCCCCTCTGACCACGCGTTTCCCCTTAGTTCCTCCGTCTACACTTCCCTTCCCCCTCGACATACGCGTTCCTCTTTAGTTCCCCCCATCGAAAAACGTCGTTCCCCCCGACACATGTCGTTCCTCCCCCTTTAGTTCCCCTGTCTACACATCTTTCCCCTTTATTCCTCCTTCATACACATCTTCCCCTCTGACACATGTCGTTCCCTTTATTCCTCCTGTCGTACACCGTTTCCTCTTTAGTTCCTCCTGCGTACACGTTTTACCCCCGACACACATCGTTTCCCTTTAGTTCCTCCTTTCATAAATGCGTTCCCATCTGACCACATCGTTCCTCTTTAGTTCCTCCTTCGACACTTATACCCCGACACACATCGTTCCTCTTGCCCCCTTCAACGTGTTCCCCTTTATTTCCTCCTGTCAAACAAGTCGTTCCCATCTGACACACGCTTTTCCCCCTTAGTTCCCCTGTATACATTCTTCCCCCCCTGACACACTCGTTCCTCTTTTGTTCCTCCTGTCATACATTTCGTAACCCTCTGACCACCCTCGTTTCCCCTTTAGTTCCTCCTGCGTCACTCTTTCCTTTTATTCCTCCTGTTTTACACTTCCCCTGTGACACCTCGTTCCTCTTTTTTTCCTCCGTCATACATTCGTTCCCATCTACACACTCGTTTCCCCTTTAGTTCCTCCTGTCAAACATGTCGACCCTCGACACACATCTTTTTCCTTTTTTTTTTACTCCTGCTACACGCGTTCCCCGTTTTCACACAATTTTTTCCCCTTTTATTCCTCCGCATACATGTCGTTCCCAACTGACACCCGTCATTTTCCTCTTTAATTCCCCTGTCACACTCGTTTCCCTCTGAAACACACTCGTTTCCTCTTTATTCCCCGTCATACATTCGTTCCCCCTCTGACAACCCTCGTTCCTCTTTATACTCCTGCGTACACGTCGTTTCCCCCCGACACACTGTTCCTCTTTAAATTTTTCCCCCTGTCTACACTCTTCCCCTCTGACCAAGCTTTTTCCCCTTTAGTTACTCCATCATACACATCTTCCCCTCGCTACATCATTCCTCTCTTTTCCCCCTGTCGACCTCGTTCATAGGGGAAAGTAGACTTGGGCCCCCTGTGGGGTACCTGTGACCAAGGGGGCAGACATATACTGGGCTTCCTTCTGCAATCCAAGGAAAAGAGTAAGGGATGTCACACGGATCTTTTGGATCCATTTTGGGGGTTTCCAAAAGCGCTCCAAAAAAGCAAAACCTTTTGATGCAAAACGCAGCTAAGTGTTTTGGATCCCCTTGGATTCACCCTAAGTTTATTTTAACTCCGCTGCGTCTTTCGGACCAAGAAAATTTAAAGCAATTCCCTGGAACAGATGCGAAATACCATGAGACGCGTATCCCAATCACTCGTGTAAAAGTTATTGTGTTTCAATAAACAAAATCAAAAAATCACACTGCTTTTATTCGAAAACGTGTTTCGGTCTTTTTTGGGACTGACAGACAGATCTAAACACTATCGAAAAGCGTAGTAACACATAGTCAAAGACGCCGTGTGACCATACCGTAAATGTAATCACAATTTCACTCTGGTTATTCCTTTTTCAGCTATGAATACACAGCAGCTCTGTATGGTTTCCTCAGTCACCAGCAAAATGGGGATTCTAGAGATTCTACAATCCACCTCTCCCTCCTTATGCACACAGGGGAGGGGAGGCTTGTGAGGTCACCACCACCCAGCCCAATTTAACATTGTTTAAAATACAGGGTCTTGTACATGAACCCAATTTTTTATCTGATGTGCCCCTCTGTGGATAAGGTGGGAAACCTTGAAACTATACCCATTTTAATATTTATCACAAATGAATGAAAAAAAAATAACTAAATATATTAGAAAAAAAATGAACACAATATTCATCAATAAAAAAAAAATTAAAATTGATGACGATTCCCTTATGGCGCCTACCCTGTACAGAGTTACCCTAAAGAGTGTCATGCAGCGGTGGGGGAGTTATAATGGACAGACACAACCACCTGTCCAGCGACAATGTGGATTGTCTCACCTTTATTAAAATGAACCATGAATAGATTTCAGAGGAATTCCTAACCTCTAATTCCCCCAAATAAATAACCTGATTTATAAAATTACAAGCACTCGGTTGTGTTGATGGTGGAGTTCCTACTATTGTCACAGCACTAAAAAATAAACTGTGTTTGTTGCCCTTAGTGTTCAATGACAATGCAGCTATGATTTTTAAGAGCAATCTAAGAAATAAATTCAGCCCTGTGGTTGGTGGCAATATTAACAACCAAGACAGATTTTCTTTTAAGACAATTACATAAACTCCCCTGTTATGACCCCTCTGCTACATTAACAGTGTTTGGCTGCCCAGTGATCATAGCCAATTCCTTTCCTTACAATATACCGGGGTCCTTCCTCCACTTCTTCCTTATCAACCTAAAAATATGAAAATATATGATTCTAGAGCTAAAGCTCTAAATATTTGTGACAGAAATTTTAATTGTGTCAAAAGGCAAATGGACTAATGTGTGGGCAATTAAGTCCTTTTTTTGGCATTGAGTACTGCCAAAAATGGAGTAATTATATTGGCAAGTCACTGGATTGTGGTGTGTCTTCAACATCTGTCTAAGGGTCAGAATTTTCATTATGTAGAAAAAGTAAATTTTACAGACTAGAGGTTGTAATCTACGGGCCTGAGTAATTTTTGACTGTGTGGTCTTGTACAACTGTGTGGTCCTCGTAAAATTTGGTAGTGCAAAATAGCGTACATGCAGACAACTAGCACCTTTTACTAAAGAACCTGATATTTTGGCAGATCACACTACCCACAGTTTTAGAATCTGCAACTGAGAGGCTCACTAAGCAAATCCACTTGAATAAGATGATGCATATTGTACCCATAGAATGATATCAATCTCTTCCTGACACCATTGTATCTCTTTTTTCTCCCCCTTTGTTTTTCATAGGGTTGGAGGTCCCCATATGTCCCCAAGAAATTTGAGGCATTTGGGCTGCGCAGCAGGCATTTTTTTTTTAGAGCCAGGATTTCCCCCGATAAGTCATTAATTGGGATTTGGAATGTACCTGACCATAATGTTGTGGCATATTTAGCTCAAACTACTCTGCAACCAAATAGAAGCTATTTGAGAAGTACTAGTCAGCATGTTAATAAGGTAAATTTTTAGTTGCAAACTTTTACAAAAGACTTCAAGTTAATAAAAGACATAGTAACAAATCAGATAAGGTTTGCCAATACACACGTCATCGAGTCCAACCTATAACTCTACAGTGTTTCATCCCGAGAAAGGCAAATACCCCCAAATGACATGGAAGCCAATTTGTTTCCATTCAATCAGAGTAATCCTCTGGATCAACGTCCTATCGCCATAATCAGTTCCAGTAGACCTTGATATCATATTATTCAAGGAAATGCATCTAAATCCCTCTTCACAACTTGATCAATGAGTCCCCCATCACAACCTGTCATGCAGATGAGTTCCATCGTCCTCACCATAAGTAAGATAGTAGCCTAAAACGATTTCCCACTTAAATACATTTACAGGGAAATCAATAAAGTGTAATCAGAACTTTGATTTTCTAAACTCCCACATAAATTCTTACATCTAACAAGATTGGTCGATGTCTGAGTGATGTATCATCAAGGTCTTTGAATACAATATCATTAAATTTGCCTTGTTCATTGCATAAGAGACAAAACAAAAAATGTGCTGATTGACAAACTGTACATTTCTTATCTCTGTGTTTTCTGCTGTTGTCATTAAGTCTCCCTCAAGTTACTTTCCGTTTTCTCTTAATGATGTAAGGTTATACCCCTATTCCTACTGTTAACATGCTAATTTGATATGCTGCTGCACAGGGCACATTCTGTCACTTGGGCCCTTGTTTCCTAGACCTACATCTATTCCTGATGGGTACTATCCTCACAATTTGGAATGACCTTTAAATATACTTTCTGAAGATAAAAGGTGATCTAATGAATCATCTACCTGATACAAGGGCCATTAAAAGACAGAACCTACCACATGTACACTTAGGACTCCTAACTAGAGATAAATTAAAGGTTGTGTTGGGGAAACAGAAGAAGATGACTATTATATGGAATAGAGGAGTTTGAGTTTGGAGAGTATGATTTCTTATTAATTTGTCTCTTCACATTCTTTCAGTCATAACTTTTAAATACTATTTTAGCTAATACACATTAGCATTTATCTTGTTTTCCATTTTATTTTAGAACAATGTAGAGAAAAGCAATTCCAACCTAGTTTCCATTTTTTTTTGCATAGTAGTCATGGTGTAATACATGTTTTTACTCTGTCCCCCTCTTTTTGTTCTTGTATGCCATGATCAGTATCGATTAGGACATAAAAGGAGGATAAATGATGGAAATATAAAGTTTCTTTGATCTTGCTCATTAGCGTGGCATTGTGCTCATTTGTGACAATGACAAGTATGCTGACCATGATGCGACTATTGTCACCGAGCGGTTAAAGACAAGTTCACTTTACTTTATGTTCTAATGTAGTGCTTTATATGAATCTATTCATCTATCAGTATGATGTTATTAAAGCACCTCTGTCCTTTCTCATACCCTTTAGCTCCAAGAAAGGCATCTGCTGATGATATGACTTTGTGATTTGCACAGACGACCGTGCACAACTGACCACCTCTTACAATGATCATTCTATTATAAATGTACATAAACATAATATTATTCTTTAGACAACCACAGTTGAATATGTCTTGGCCCAGTGGACTACAAACGTAATGTCAAGATGGGTGATGTTGCACCAAGACGATAGTTTTCATCATAATGATCTCACGGGTGCTGTCACTGCCAGTCTTTGTCAGTGCCGTGATCAAACATAATTGAAAACTGTCCAAGGGTGGTATCCACCTTGTGAAGGTGATTGTCAGTCCTAGTAACATAATCGCTAGGACTGGCATCACTTTGTATACAGCTGTGATCACCAAAGTGATCACAGGGCAGGACTTAAGTTGCAAGTGATTGATGATGTGGACATACATTTTAGGTGTGGTTTCTATGCTCCAGCTTTTCAATATATTGTTAGTAAAAAAAATATAGAAATCGAAAATAGATAAATTAGAAAATGCATGCAAGATTTATTCAATAGCTCATTTCACAATATATATATATATATGTATAAAATAAGATCACAATATTGGTATATTCATGTGAGGAGCAACCTATCTCCTTAATATATACACTTTATTTAGGCTTTACTTAGTCTTGTTCATGCCAAAAAATAGAAATAAAAACCTGTCTGGTCCTTCGAATCAAAATAACTTGATGCTCACTTGTTTCATCATAACTATGAGGGATATAACTAGAGATGGGCGAATTGATACTAACGAAGTGGAATTCGTTTAGAATTTCAGGAAAGCTTCGGTTCGGAACGAAGTGAAAGTTTGGGGGACTCGGTTGATGTGTTATTACGAAGTGTGCTTTTTGATTGATAAAATGGCGCGAGCACATGCGTACATAGGGGCAAAGAACTCAGGGAGGAAGAAGGGCAGAGCCTCTGACATTTGCAGAGATGAGCCAATCAGAGACCGAGGCGTGATTCTTTGACGTCCACGCGGCACTACTATAAGTCCGGGTCGCGACGCTGGGAGCTCACAGCAACCTCGCACTGTACTGATCTGGGTAGTTGACAAGCAGCGGCTGTATTGTTACTGAAGCGAACTGATTTTTATACAGTGGATTTTTGTGGGTGTCTCAGCTGTCCTCAGAGACTGCTTCTCTTAAATGTTCTATTTCTGATTTTATTTGGTATTGGATCTGAAGTCCATGTGTTCCAGTGCAGCTGCATATACATTTTTTATTGTCTATCTGCTCACAGCACTATATAGAATATCAAAGAGGATCTAAGCCAGTTCCCTTATGTATTCCATTTAAAGAAACAGGGTTTTTACAATACAAATACCACTTTCATTTTTTGGCTGCTCAATTCTTTTGCACAATTTACATACTGGGGTTTAATTAAGTCTTGTTTTATCGCTGTGGAGACTCCAAGAAACCGACTTTTTCACCCGCCAACAAAAATAAAATTTCGCTGTACCATAATTTCACAAAGCAAAGGTTAATTACAATTTTTTCTCTTTGATAGTGGTACGTCAGAAAACACGGTCAATTGTAACACGCTACAAAGCTAGTATTAAGTGCTGCTCGAACTTCTTATTGGCAATTTACATCCCAGGGGTTAATTACAGCGTTGTTTTTCTGCTGTGTTGACCTCCAAGGAAACCGTCCTTTTTTCACCGCCAAGAAATTACAATTTTTCCTTTACCATAATTCATCAGTCCAAAGGTTAATTACAAATTTTTCTCTTGTAGTTGTAGCGGTGAGAAGAAACACGCAATTCTGTAACAACGCTACAAAGCTGTAGTTTGTGGGCTTGCTCAATTCTTTTGCGCAATTTACTTCCGAGGGTTAATTAAGCTTGTTTTTCTCTGTGGTGACTCCAAGAAACCGTCTTTTATTTATCCCCCGCCCAAAAATTACAATTTTCTGTACATAAATGTCACAAGCAAAGGTTAATTACAATTTTTTTCTCTTGTTGTGTAAGCATAGAAAACAGGCAATTGTAACACCTATAAAGCTAGTAGTTTTGGGCTGCTCAATTCTTTTGATGCAATTACATCCAGGGGTTAATTAAGCGTTGTTTTTTCTGCTTGGTGACAAAAAAAAATCGTCTTTTTTCACCGCCACAATCACAATTTTCCTTAGCATAATTCACAATCTAGAGATTACTTACAATTTTTTATCTCTTGGTATGTAGTGGCGTCGAAAAACACGCATACGTAACACGCACAAAGCTAGTAGTTTGTGCTGCTCAAATCTTTTGCGCAATTTACTTCCAGGGGCTAATAAGCTTGTTTTTCTGCTGTGGGACTCCAAGAAACCGTCTTATATTTCCCCGCCAAAAATTACAATTTTTATCTGTACCTTAATTCACAAGCAAAGGTTAATATACAATTTTATTTCTCTTGTTGAGTACGTAGTAAACATGCAATTGTAACACCTACTAAAGCTAGTAGTTTTGTGCTGCTCAATTCTTTTGTGAGCAATTTACATCCGAGGTTGAATTAAGCGTTGTTTTTCTGCTGTGGTGACAAAAAAAAAAACGTCTTATATTCACCGCCAAAAATCACAATATATTCCTGTATTATAAAGCACATAATTCACAACAAAGGTTTATATTACAATTTTTTCTCGTTGTTGTTTTAGCGTAAAAACACGCAATGTAAACACGCTACAGAAGCTATTAGTTTGTGAGCTGCTCAATTTCTTTGAGCTCAATTACATCCATTGTTAATTAACGTTGTTTTTCTGCTGTGGTGACTCCAAGAAACCTTCTTTTTTTCACCGTCCAAAAATTACAATTTTCCTGTAGGCATAATTCACAAGCAAAGGTTAATTACAATTTTTCATCTTGTTGTGTAGCGTAGAAAACACCAATTGTAAACACCGCTACATAAGCTAGTAGTTTGTTGGCTGCCAAATTCTTTTGCGGCAATTTACATCCAGGGGTTAATTAAGCGTTGTTTTTACTGCTGTGGGGACAAAAATAAACCGTACTTTTTCACCGCTCCAAAAATTACAATTTTGCCTGTACCTAATTCGATCAAGCAAAGGTTATTAAAATTTTCTTCTCTGTGTTGTTTGTATCGTAGAGAAACACGCAATTGTAACATGCAACAAGAGCTAGTAGTTTGTGGCTGCTCAATTACCTTTGTCAATTTACATCCAGGGTTAATAAGCGATGTTTTTCTGCTGAGGTGACTCCAAGAAACCGCCTTTTTATCACCGCCAACGAAATTAAAATTTTTATATACCTGTCCCGATAAATTCACAAGTGAAGGATAAGTTACATTTTTTTTTTTTTTTTTCTACTTGTTGTGTAGCGATAAAAAGTCGAATTGTAACAATCGCTACAAAGCTCGTATTTGTGTTTTCTCATTTCTTTTGCGCAATTAACATACGAGGGTTAATGTAAGCGTGTTTTGGCAGTTGGTACTCAGTAAAGAGAAAACTTTGTTTTTTTTCACCGCGCACAGGAATAAATTCTGTGTAGCATAATTCAATTATCCGTGAGTGTTAAATTAAGCCTGTTTTTTCTTTTTATATTCATAAAATACACAAAGTTTTTAAACGGCACATAATCAAGAAGTCAATTTTTTCTCTGCCCAATTGTGGAGCGCAATTTATATCCAAGGGATACCAAGCTTGTTACTGGTTCATTTGGAGTCCAAAAACAGGGTGTGTATTTATCATATACCAGAAATCTGTCATCAAACATTGTCTGTACATTTTAGAACAAACAGTATTTCAACAGAGAGGTGGCAGGCTCTTTCACCTAGCGAGTGCAGAGGCACAAACATTCCCAGGCCCAGGTCGCAGCAACAGCAAGGGACGTCGCAGCAGGGTCACTCGGAGAGGGCCCACAACTGCCGCTGTCATCTAGCAGGCCCGTAGGGTGCTGACTAGCAACCCAAGGGTTTCCTTGTTTGTTGTACTAGTCATCCCCTTCACTCCCAGATGACATCTGAGACAACCCTAGCATGAGTCGGTGGAGAACGACAGACACACACCCTTAGGTATTGGCATGGCCGGAGCTGTGTTCACTCCCTCACCTGTCCCTCAACCCGCCTTCTGTCCCCATCCAGTTCCCTCAGCCAGAGATCTCCTATGTGGTCAGGGCTCAAGCGCTCACAATATGCGAGGAAAACCAATTGAGGAGGGCAGTCCAGCAGTTACTTGGCAGCGAAGGGCAATGGAGGCCAATATCCCCTGCTTCTTGCAGTAGGCGTCAAAGTAATAGATTTTGAAGAGTAGGCAAGGAGGAGTATGTTGTGAGGTCAGCCTCTGCATACAAGGACCGGTGATGAGGACACAGTGGACGATAAACACAAATAGATAGATAGAAGTAGCCGACCGCGACTTGACCGGGGTGAGGCAAGGGCTCATCACTCGTCATGGGGTGGGGGGGTGGGGGGGGGGGGGTGGGGAGGAATAAGAGGGCTTCAGCTTGTCGCGTCAGCATCGGCACAGGCCATCAAGTGGGTCTGTGCTGGCCTGTGAGTCAGCACGATAGCGAGCAGTGTGAGGTCGTGAGCAAGCGGCCACGGGTAAAAAACCCCGCTTCGCAGGTCCAAGAAAGTAGCGTCACAGGGCTAGCGAGAGCAGCGCGGCAGATAGTTCACTCAGTGCGGAGCGTGGAGGGTAAAATCCAATACACGGCACGTGTGGCATGTTCTTGCTAAGACACCGGAGGAGCCGAATAAAGGGTATCATGTCGAATCTGTAGTCAGAAACATTGAAGCGTGGCCATTAGTAACGTAGGCACCAACGGCCCTGCGACAACACATGCACGTCACCATACCGTTGGCCTTGGAGAAACGAGGCTCAGATGCGGTGGTCCAGTACCTGCCGCCAAGCAACAGCAGCAGCAGCAGCCAATGCAGCAGTATTCCCTTTGCAGCCAGTCAAGGCTCCACCACCTCTGGCAGAAGGGAGCTGTTTCTCATTGTGACATCATCTCCCGGCCAGATGCTCCTGCTCCTCGCTACTCATGCGCCAGCAGCTCCGTTCAGTCTGATGGCGATATGCAAAGTAGAACAACAGTATGTTAGTCCCAACCATCCTAAAGGTGGCGAGACGCTCACCGGTACGCCTGTTCCAAGGTTGTTGGTGCTGCGTCCTCTTCCCTTTCCAAATGTGGACTCTGCACGTTGTCAGAGAAACTAATGGCTTGTACTGAGCCGAGATTGGAGAGTGTCCAAGCTGTAATTTATTTTTCCAAAAAGGCTGTACCCAGCACTTTATAAATATGAGTAGAGACAGAAGGTGGGTCAAGTCCTTGAGCTTATCGTTTGTTCCAAGGTGCACACTGGCATCGCGGGACGTTCCTGGAGAGCAGTAACTATGGTCAAGGGCCAGTACATGTCCTTTAACGCCCATTGGGTGAATGTCTTCCCGGACCCAGGCTACACCAACAACATGTACAGTTAGAGACTGCCGCTTTCTCCTCCACGGCCACTGGGCTCCTGGCGCCAAATTCCGCCTCCTCCTCCTCCACCACCATCTCAGCCTCCACAAGTACTCGCACCATCATACCACATGTGTAGGGCACAGCAGTAGACACGCAGTTCTACAGCCCTGGCTGCCTCGCGACGAATTCACCAGGGAGAACTGTCGCCGCTGTCATGCAGCAATAAATCGATGTGGTGGCTTTCTCCGTGCCAACTGCAACACCGGAACCAATGGTGTACGGACAATGAGGAACATGGTGTCCGCCGAGCTGCACCGAGAAAGTGGATGGTCCATGCGCCCTGCATGGCGCACGTGTTTCATCGGGTTGTGAAAAGTTGCCTGAAGACTTCCACCGCATCTTCCAAGAAGATTCTGAATAATGGCCAGGAAACTGTGCATTGCACTTCATCCATTCCCTACAAAGCCAGGAACACCTCCTCGAGTTTGCAGCGGCAGAAAACGGCCTCCCCAACACACATCTGAATGGCGATGTTTCCACCCCTTGAATTCCAGCCTGGCACATGTTGGACCGACAGTATTGAACAGAAAAGGCCATTAACCCGATATTTTGATGATCCAGGGCTGACAGAAGTACTCCCAGTGTAACTATTGATGGCAGCCAGTGGCAGCTCATGCCTGTGACACCTGCCGTTTTGTTGAGGCCATTCGAGTGAGGCCACATTATTTGTCAGTCACAGAGACTACGGATTGAATAACGTCCTCCACTCTTCATGTCCTGGAACAGATCTGAAAAATCTTGTCTGGGGCAGGGACTGGAGAGTGGCGACACATCTCGCGCCACATGAGTCGTAGTGGGACTGGAAATGGAGGAAGAGGACATTGGCAGAAGCATAGTCTTGGTGAAATGATTGTGGTATCTTTCTATCCCCAGGTGACAAGGAGAGAGGAGCAGGAGCAGCTGGAGGAGGTGGATGGTGAGATGAGGAAGACAGGCAGATACCCGCAATCACGCTGGGCAGTATACAGTGGAGATTGGAGGCAGTGGAGCCCCTCGGAGTCACTTGGCAAGATGGCCCGCAGCTCGCTGATTTTGCCTAGGCTAGTGACATGCCTATAGTCAGCATCCGGCAGAGGTATGACTGTCTGGCTCTCCACCCTATTGGACCACCTCGCTATCCGTCCAAAATGTTGGGCTGGGATCCTTTTTTTCCAGCTATTGAGAGGGAGGAACAAACTCAATCTATAGGAAATGCTCCGATAGTCAGTTGGCTGCGTGCCTATGGGCGGCAATCATCGTCCTCCTCCTGAACAGTCTTGACCGGGGGGATCTTCAGCCCTCACAGTACTACTGCCGTCGCATGCCGGGAAGGTGGGGTGGTCGGAAGCAGTACCAGCTCCATCAGGCAGCAACCTAAGTCTGGAGTCACTGATGAGCACTTTCTTACCAACCCCCTAGGAGGGGGGGGTCGCAGCACAGCAGCAGCAGACCTGGACAGAAAACCCCGAAACCCAAAAGTTTGGTGGCCACTTTGGGAAAAAACACCCTGCCATCCCTTAGAAGACCGCTGGACTACTGGGGGAGCCCAAAAACTAGATGTGTGGCCGCAACTTTCCAGTTTTCAGTGGGAAGCTGTCCTTTTCCCGGGGCCATAGCGGGCACAACCGTGTTCAGTGGGGGGCGGGGGCCACATTTCCCAAGGGAAAACCCCTTTTCCCTGGGAAATGTGGAACAAATGACCTTTGTCAATGAATCAGGGGTGGCCAGGATTTCCACACACCAATGCCTTAGGCGTCAACTACATAGGGGCCCCTGACCCACCCAAACTGTAGAAATGATCTGGGTTCAAAAAATACCTGCCCCCGGGCCAATTTTTGTGCCGCCACCCCCCCCCTGATCCACAAAATCTGCTACAGTTTTTCTCCATCGCCCCCAAAAACCCTTTTTACCAGGGGCTGGTAATTTTTCCACCCACGTCCACACTCTGTCATTGTGCCACGTCTGACCTCTGCTGCTCTGTGGGGTGCGCCAGACCTACACACTGGGGGTCATTGTCCCACTCTGTTTTCTTGTTTTACCCCAAATTCTTTTCCCCGTCCCCATCTGTGCCTTGGGGGCCCCACTCTGTTTTTGGCCACTCCCTGTTTTTTGCCAACCTCCCCCTTGTCATTTGCCACTGTCACTCATGCTGCTGCTGTGGCTGCTGCCGGACCTAACAAATTGTCATTGTGCCACTGTCTGACCTCATGCTGCGCTGTGGCTGATCCAAGCCTAACACTCGTCATTGGCCACTGTCTGACCCCATGCTGCTGCTGTGGCTGCGCCGGACCTTTCCTGTGTCATTTGCCACTGTCTGACCTCATGCTGCTGCTGTGGGATGCCTCCCCTTTTTTTATGCCATGCCCCACCTCATTGGCCCCCTGCCCTGACCTACCCGGGCTTTCCCCCTGGGCCTCTCCG
>JAODAL010071649.1:0-15439 GCA_025379985.1 Phyllomedusa bahiana
GCACGCTAATATTCATGCTTTGGGTTTCCCCTAATGACCGAGGAAAAAATCAATATACACATTTGTAAATGGCTTGTTTCACTTCCTAGCACTTACCAACTGTAAACCCCAGTCACCTAAGTAGTTTACTCTTAAAACTTCATTACCGGCTGCCTCTTTGAGATTTGCTATAAAGTTTCCTGTAATAATAGAAAAGTCTATATTAACAAAATGGCTTAGAATGTATTCCATAAATGTTATGAATAAGGTTGTCCTGAAACCACCACATACCAGGCACAGGTTACTAGGTACCGCAAGGTACTAAGTTATGTTCACAGTGGCATACCTTTCTGTTTAACAAAGCCTTGACAGCAGTCGGATCTATTCCAAATCTATACTGACACATATGAATGGACTTCATTGATTTTGATGGCAAGAAAAATGCTGCAGACTATGGTGACAGTGCTCACACAAATATTATAAACCCTGAGACTAGAAACAATACCATACAAAATATGAAAGCTGAATAGTTTTTCTTATATAATACTAAGAGATATGTCTTGTGAGAAATATCAATAAAGATGGACTACCATTAAAAACCTTAAAAAGAAAATCAGCAAGAACCCTAGAAAGAAAATATGATAAATGTGACTATTAAAAAAATATAAACTCATATTCTATCAAATGGAATTTCTCACCTATTATTGTGGAACGCAGATGTCCAATGTGAAATTTTTTGGCAATATTGGGTGAACTGCAACGAAGTCAGATAGAAGTTAATATGTTTTTTAGACTAACTACTGTACATACGTTTCAGGCAATTTTCATTCAAACAGTTTTAATTCATGTTTGTAACCAAAAATGCAATGCATATAACGTAATATTGCTGAAACTACAAAATAAACATCTCTTTTTCACAGATATCCCACACTTTAAATGAAGGATGCCATTATATATATCAGAATAACAAAAATGATCATAATACGTAATTTATAAGATGTTTGTAAAAAAAAAAATCTTAGAGGGGTTGTCTCACTACAAGAATTGATTTTTATGTTAAAGATCTAGCAAAAACAAGTCACTTTGCAATATATATCCATTAACAGTGTCCTACCTATTCCTAGATATCCCCTCTTGTATGGGCTGCATCACCTCCTCAGGTTGCTATAGCTACAGACCTGTTCCATCTCTCCTGATAGGCTGCCAGCACTGGTTGCTATAGCTACAGACCAGGCTTCTACTGCAGCCTAGTGGAAGCCAGTAAACACGCCCCTGAATTCAAAGTAAAACCAAGAAAACAGGACTGAGGTAAGAGGAATCAATGTAGTGAGACAACCCCTTTAAGTGTGTGTGCTTTACAGGTTATCGACACTTCATTCATTTTCAGACCCTTACTTGTTTGGCTGTCCCACTGTTATTACTTCTACAAATATATTGCTGAATCTGTCAACTGGGTGTTACAATTCCAGTTCTGAAAGGTGTGTGTCCCTGCACACACTGATTTGATGATATCAGACTGTGCAGCGACAACATCCATCTAACTGATTCAGTAATACATTTCTAGAAGGAATAACAGAGGGACAGCACAGCACAGTTATAAGAGAAGGTGCTCCAGAATTGCTATTTCACGGGGAACAGAATTATTTTCTAAAATAGACATGTCAGGAACAGCAAAGGGTCCTCTTTAACCCCTTAAAGGGGTTTATGCATAAGTAAAATTGACGGGGAAGAAGTCATAAATTAAATACTAAACATATTTCACAGTCCATCATTATTAAAAATTCTGCAGCGTTTTAGTCTTAGGGCGGCTCTTTAGTGATCCATTGTTTATCTGCTATCTCCAGGGGTCGACCAGGGTTTGAGAGCTTCTCAGTCTGGTCAGATTGCTAGACATCACCTCTCTCTCAGGCAGTAACTGAGTGTTCAACCCCAGGTGCTGATTATTCTACTTCTGTCCTCTTACTTTAGTACCCCCCCCCCCACCTTCGTCAAAACAGTGCAAATAATTAAAAAAAGAAACCTCCATAGGTCTGTGCATTGATAAAGGAGAAATAAAATCCACGGTTTGGTTCCTGGATGGGTTTGACCGAGGAACCCATGTGCCTGGAGGCAAACAAGTCCTTTACCTCTGGAGCTACACTGTAGCTACTTACAGTTCTACACATAAACAGACCTGTCTTTTGATTAGAGCGAGAAAGGCCCTGGTGATGTCCATCTGCAGGGTCAAATTCAAGACAATCACATACCCCTTCTGAGCACACAGAGCTGAAAGGCTGGCTGCCAGAGATAGTGGCAAACCCCTTTAAGAATAGGGCCCATTTTGACCCTATATGACACAGCCCCATTTTTTTTAATTCTGACCAATGTGGACTTTATGTAGAAATAATTTTACATGCCTCTTTACCATCCTGTGATTTTGAGATTTAATTGGGTCACATTGTTATTTAAGTATAAATCTATAAATTTTGGTTCATAAGCCCTTGTTGATTAGTGAAAAATAATAAAAGAATTTGCCATTTTGAAGCTTAAAAAATATCTGTGTGTAAGACAGGATAGTTATACCACACTTACATTAGTTTGTAACTAAGAATTTACCATGTCTTTCTTTTTTGTAGAGGGCTTATAAATTTAGTAGCAATTAAGAATATTTGTCCATGGATTTTTTTTTTTAGGGCCCAATCCAGTTTTCCCCACAGCTTTGAGAGGCTTGTATATTAGGCACCCCATACATCCTCTATTTAAGAAAACTGCACTCTTAATGTATTCAAAAAAACATTTAAGAAGTTTATTAGCCCTCTAGGTGTTTCACATAAATTAAAGCAAAGTTTTTAACTTTTGTTGTTAGGAAGTATTTTAGCACCATTTCATATTTGCTAACACCCAAGGTGCAATACTAAAGTAACAACCATAACTAAAAACCCTTCATTTTGAAAAAAACACCTCTTATAGAATATACCCCAAAGTGTAGTGCGTATATTGACCTCACAGGTGTTTCACAGATTTTTTTTTTTTTAGCAGTGGACAGTGAAAATAAAAAAATAAATTTTTTTAATAATATGCAGTGTTAGGTGAAAATCTTTCATTTGAACAAGGAATCCTGGAAAAAAATAAAAAGCACCCAAAAATTGTTTTCAGTTTCACACATTCTTCCAAGTTCGGACACATTTTATTTTTGGATATAAACTGCTGTTTGGGCACATGGCAGAGTAGACAAGCGAGGGAGTGGCATTTGGCTTTTAGATTTTGGTGGGTGCTATGTAACATTTTCAAAACTACCGAAGCACTAGAACAGGTAAAACTTTTCAGAAGTTACCCCATTTTGAAAACAACACCCCCCCCCCCCCTCCCCCCCCCCCCCCCCCCCCCCCCCACCCCCCCTCCCCCCCCCCCCCCCCCCCCCCCCTCCCCCCACAGGAATTCATCTAAGGGTGTACTTGACATTTTTGCATTCGGACAGCCATGACTTTTTTTTTTTTCTGAATATGGAGCGGAGTAAGAACTTGTTTTCCATGGGATGCATTGATGTTCATGTGCCTCTGATCACTTTTCATCAAGGATTGTGGCAGGTGTGATGAAGAAAATACAGCAATCCTGGCAGTGTTGTTTTTTTTTATTTTTTACTTTGCCTACTGTGCCGTCTTCTGACATGATCCCAATCATCAGGGCGATACAATTACAGCGAGACAAAATTGATATTTTTTTCAGTTACGTTTGCTTTAACACCCTAGACCATTTTTATTATTGCTCAAAACAACAGAAACCTATTATATACCCCCAAAACTGAGGCATGTAAACTCTTGTGATTTCCGTTAAGAGTCTCCACATCTCACATAGCACACAACTTGATAAATGCACTCTGTGTGTGTTTCCCACACATTTGTGGGGGGGGGGGGGGGGGGGGGGGGGGGGGGGGGGGGGGGCCCCCCCCCCCCCACCCCCCCCCCCCCCCCACCCCGGGGGGGGGGGGGGGGGGAGAGAGCTGATGCTCTGGTGATTAAAGGGTTATATGATAGAGGTGAAAGGCTGGGTTGATATATAGGGTTATATGATAGAGGAGAGAAGCTGAGCACTGTGATATTAGGGTAATATGTAGATGGGGAGGAGAAGCTGGCGCTCAGAGATATATAGGGTAATATGATAGAGAAGGAGAAGCTGAGCTCTGTGGACATATAGGGTTATATGATTAGAGGAGAGAAGCTGAGCTCTGTGCTATATAGGGTTATATGATAGGGAGAGATGCTTGACTCTGTGAAACATAGCGGGTTTATGATAGGAGGAGAGAAGCTGAGTGTGTATATAGGGTTTATATATGAGGAGGTAACGGCTGCGCTCTGTGATATATCGGGTTATATGATGGAGGAGAGAAGCGTGAGCTCTGTGATCATATGGTTATAGGATAGAGGAGAGAGAAGCCTGGCTTCTGTGATATATAGGGTTATATGCTAGAGGGAAGAGGAATCTGAGCTCTGAGACTAATAGGGGTTATAAGATAGAGGAGGAGAGAAGCTGTGCTCTGTGATATATAGGGTTTATTTGAAAGAGGAGAGGAGCTGAGCTCTGTGATAAATAGGGGTTATATGATCGAGGAGCAGAAGCTGAGCTCTGTGATATATAGGGATCTATGCTTAGAGGAGAAAGGCTGAGCTCTGTGATATATCGGGTTATATGATCGCGGCGAGGAGCTGAGCTCTGTGCTATATCGGGTTATATGATGGAGGAGAGAAAGGAGCCTCTGTGATATATGGTTTTTATGATGGAGGAGAGAAGCTGATGCCTCTGTGATATATAGGGTTATATGATAGATGGAGAGAAGCTGAGCACAGAGATATCTAGGTTATATGAGAAGAAGAAAGCTGGAGCTCTGTGATATATAGGGTTATATGATAGAGGGAGAGGAGCTGAGCTCTATTGATATATAGGGTTTATATGAGAGGGAGAGGAGGCTGAGCTCTTGTGATTATAGGGTTTTTATTTATAGGGGAGAGGGGCTGAGCTCTGTGATATTTTTTAGGGTTATTGGGTAGGGGAGAAGCTGAGCTTTTTTGATTATAGGGTTATTTGATAAAGGGGGAAAGTGAACTCTGTTTTATATAGGGTTATATGATAGAGGGGGGAAAAACTGAGCTTGTGAAAATTAGGGTTTTTTGTAAGGGGAGAAAGCTGAGCTCGTGAAAATATAGGGGTTTTTATGATAAAAAAGATGAGCTCGTGATATATAGGGGGTTTTATGATAGGGGAGGGGAAAACGGGGCTCTGTGATAAAATTTTGGGGTTTTTGAAGAGAAAAAAAGCGGCTCTGGGGATATAAAAAGGGTTTTAAAAGAAAGAAGGTGAGCTCTGTGATAATAGGGGGTTTTATGGGGGAGGAAAAATGAGCTCTGGATATATAGGGGTTTTATGAAAAGAGGGGAGAAATTTTTCCCCTGTTATATACTGGCTTATATATAGAGGGGAAAAATGACTCTGGATATATAGGGTTTATGAAGAGGGAAAGGGGCTGAGCTCTGTGATATTAGGGGTTTTATGATAGAGGGGAGAAGCGAGCTTGTTTAAAAAATTTGGGGGTTTATGATAGGGGGGGAAAAAGCTTTGGGTCTGGGGATATATGGGGTTTTATTTTTAGAAGGGGGGGAAGCTGAGCTCTGGGGAATATAGGGTTATATGTTTGGGGAAAGGGGGAACTGAGCTCTGTTTATTAGGGGTTTTTTGATAGGAAGGGGGGAAGCTGCGCTCTGTGGGTATAAGGGTTATATGATATGGGCTGGATTTCTAAATTAAAAAAAACAATGTTAATTTTGATTTTGGGCACCTAAAAGGATGTTTCACCATTTCGTTTCACAGAGTTTGTCTTCTGTCCGCTTTTAGGCGGCCCACAGCAGGTTTTGCATTTCAGGCCCCCCTATTCTTAGCTGAGCCTGTTAGTAGGGGGCATTGGGAATTTTGGGGAAAAGGTTGAAAATCGGGCACAAGGCCAAAAGGGTTTAAAAACCCCCCGCCCGCTTAACCCAAAACAAGCAGAGAGCCAAAGGTTTACCAAACTCAGTCAAAGGGGTCTATAAACATTTACCTTTCCTTTTTTTTGGGAAAAGATTTGGGAAAGAAAAAGCAAAATCAGAAAAGCAATGTAATGGGAATAGCCTTTTTTACATTTGTTCCCTTTTAAAAACCCAATCAAGAAAAAACCAATACCCCTTTTTAAAAAGGCAGTGGAAAAACCCCGTATGGAAAGGGTATTTCACACGCGTAATTGCGGGCCATTTCCCCCATTTATTTGCACTACAATACCCCGAAATGCACCCGCAATTACAGAAATTTTCATAGTTTCCATAGAGAGTTTATGAATTACGCCCTCTCCCCCGGCCTACAAGGTGCTATGTACATGTCACTTCTTCGTGGCCCATACGTGCTATTTCAAAAAATACCGGCGACAGTGCACACTGCATCCCCGGTGGAACAACCCCTAGCTACCCAAATAAGTAAATGCAGCTGTGCCGTTCATGTTTTACAAGAAAAAGACAACAGGGTGTGGTCATGGGGGGGGGGGTGGGAAAGGGTGCCTATTTTTTTTATTTTAACCTCAAATCAATAGCCTTTTTTTTTCAGAGTCAGCCCTCCTATCAAAAGCTGCTCCCACAGAGGGTAGCAGACAAAAAAGAAAAGAAGTGGATGAAGTGGTTTCCTAAGCAAGAACACAAAAGAGGAGCACATACCTGTATTCCACTAGTGTCAAACCTTTTGGAATTTGAAACAGTCGATTAAAAACCTACCCAAACCCTCTTGTCTTACTCTTTGCATGACTTTCTAAAAAAGATACCAGTAATAACATTAGAAAATGCCCCTTGCTGTATCCCCCAAATTTTAAGTTTCCAAACTCACCCTTTATAAAAAGGTCTGTTGACTTTGAAGGCCGTTTCCCCTTTTCTGTTTGTCCATAATTAAAAAAGTCTGAAACCCCGCTAAAATCAAAAGGGAAATTTCATTTTGTGAGAAGAATTGTAAAACTACAAAAGTGTTGTTTTGACAACAAAAAAAATGATCACTTGTCCCCAATTTGTACCTTAAAATTTTCCTTCACACTGTGAGGAAAAGGGGAATGACTTTTTAAAAGGGTTCTGTAGTTAGGGAAAAGTATTCGCTCGTTTTTATATTTTCTGGTGTTGCTTGGAGACCTGCCCTAAAAAAATTGAGTTTTGGTATAGCTGGGTGGTATGCTGCATACAGTATACTATATTTTTTTCCTCTTTCTCCCGTATAGGGAAGTAAAGTCTGCTGCACTTTCCCATACAGGCAGGGTTCACACGGCAATAATTGCGGGACGTATTTCGCCCGCAATTACGCCGTGTGCTGGGGAGCGGGGCGGCCGGCAGCCCGCCGGCCCCATAGACATTCATTATTCTCGGCGCGTATACGCTGTGAATAATTCTCTCCCCGCTCGGCGTATTGTGTGAGCAGGAAGAGGAGATGTAATCCATAGTTCTCTATGAGAACTGTGGATTACCGTAATGACTGGGACGTATTTCACCCCATATTTAGCGCAGTACGGCGCGAAATACGGGGTGAAATACGTCCCATTTTAAGCAAGTGTGAACATAGCCTTAGAAGGATGTAGTAAATAAGTATACATTATTACAATGATATAACTACTCCTAATTACTCCCTAAAAGCCCATATTTTGAATCAGTAAGGTACAGAAATCTAGTTTGTGTGTACCAGCACTTGTACTACTGGGGGCCTTGTAATATAAACCGTTAGCCAAGCCCAACATGCAAGTGAATATGGGAGGAATAGCTGTCAGCCAAATAAAGATTTGGCTGACCGCTATAGAGAGTGTATGGGCACCTTGTGTTCTTTTTGAAAATTAGGATCAGGTTTATGAGTCAGGAAAATATTTACTCCTGTATCTACCTACGGCCAAGCTCTCTCAAGGTTTTTAGCCATGTTGTTTTTTGTTTGTTTTTTTTATGCGAAGGAAGGACACGTTAGCTGTCATGAGATTTGGAAATGAACTAGAAAGGGTCAATTTTTCCTCACGAACTTTTGCTGGCATTTTATATATTTTTTTTGCTTTTAAACATTAAACAAAACCCAGCATGCTGTGGAGGTTGCACTATAACTTTTTTTGTTTTTTTCAAATAAAAAAAATCCACTCCAAAAACACTTGCAAATTAATGAAAAAAAAATTAATATTGTCAGAAAAACTGGCACAGAAAGTGGGTGTAAAAGAAGCCTGAATGAGAACTTCCACCTGAATGAATGTAGACATAGACTGAAAAGCAAAGTGAATAACATGTAGTAGCACATATAGACGTTGTCACTTTCCTTCCCTTATCGGATGAAACGTTCCGTAATGGCTTCATATAAATACTATGAAAATAGCATTCAGCATATTTTGTGTATTCCCTCAATGTTGTATTTAACCCCTTACCGCCGGCGCCAGTTTTGACCTTCCTGACACAGCCCTATTTTTGAAATCTGACATGTGTCACTTTATGTGAGAATAACTTTTTGACACTTTTACCTATCCATGTGATTCAGAGACTGTTTTCTCGTGACACATAGTGCTTTAAGATAGTAAGAAATTTGTATCTATACAATCCTTGTTTGTTTGTGAAAAATATCAAAATTTTGTGAAAATTTTGAAAGTTCAAAAATTTCTGGGTGCAAGACAGATAATTATTCATCACAAAATAGTTTATAATTTGCATCTACCATATTCCACTATAGCTTGGCATCATTTTTAAATGTCCTTTTTTTAGACATTAGAGGGCTTAGAAATTAGTAGAAAATTTCTCAAATTTTCAAGAAAATTTGCACTATACATTTTTTTAGGGACCATTCCAGTTCTGACGTGGCTTTGAGGGGCCTGCATGTTTAGATACCCCATAAGTGACGCCATCTGAGAAAACTAGACCCCTTAATGTATTTACACACTATTTAGGAAGTTTGATAACCCTTTTAGATATTTCACAGAAATTAAAGCAAAGTGGAGGTGAAATTTCAAAATTTCACTATTTTTGCAGATTTTCAATATTAATCCATTATTCACTGGAATACGGTAAATCTGCAAATTTACCGTAAAATGTTTCATATTTACAAGGAATCCTGGAAAAAAGAACCCCAAAACTTTGTTAAGCAATTTCTTCCAAGTTCGGCAATACCTTACATGTGGGTGTAAACTGCTGTTTGGGCGCATAGCAGGGCGTATAAGGGAGGGAGCGCTATTTGGCTTTTGGAACGCAGATTTGTGTGGGGCCTTCGCATTGCAAGCCACCAAGAACCAAACAGGTGAAAACCTTCCAGAAGTCGCCCCATTTTAGTTTTCAACACCCCTCATGGGTCTCTTTATAGGGGTGTATTGCCCCATTTTGGGCACACAGGTGTTCCATAGTTTTTTTTTAGTATTGGGGCCCATGAAAATGGGGGGAAAATGCGTTCCACCATTGTTTTTTGGGCTTCAAATTTTACAGCGTTCGCCGTCCCACTGTAATATGTATAACTTTAAGGGGGGTCGGTACAATTGCAATGGTATAAAATTTTATATAGTTTTTTATGGTTTATTCTTTTACACAATAGAAATAGGTCTATAAAAAAATTGCGTTTTTATGTTGTCCTATTCTGACGTCATAACTTTATTATTTGTTGTTTTGCGAGCTGTGGGAGGGCTTGTTTTTTGCGGGGAAAATTGAGCTTTTATGGTACCATTATGGGGTGCATACAAAACTTTGCTCACTTTTTATTAAGGTTTTTGTGAGGCGTTTTGAACAAAATACAGCAATCCTCGTAGTGTTTTTTATTTTTATAGCAGTCACTCTGCGTTATATAAGCCATGCTAGCTTTACTCAGCTGGTCAATACGATTACAGCAATACCCAATTTGTATATTTTTTTATTTTTTACTGCTTATATACAATAAAAAAACTTTTATTCAAACAGGAAAAAAATTTTTGCTTTGCCATAGTCTGAGAGCCATAACTTTTTTATTTTTCTGTGTATGGAGCTGTGTACCGGCTTCTTTTTTTGCGGATGAGTTGATGTTTTTATTGGTATTTATTTTGGGGGGACAAGACTTTTTTGATCAGTTTTAAAATCCTTTTTTGGAAGGCAGATTGAAGAAAATACTGCAAACCTAGTAGTTTTTTTTTATTTTTATTTTTAACAGTGCTGACTGTGCAGTATCCGTATAAGTTAGCTTTACTCTGTGGGTCGATACGATTATGGCGATACCCAATTTATATAGTTTTTTTTTTATGTTGAAGCACTCTAAAAAGAAAAAAAAAAGTGTTTTTATTGTGTAAAAGAATATTTATGCAAATATCTCGCTATCTTCTGAGAGCCATAACTTTTTTACTTTTCCGTATACAGAGCTGTGTTAGATCTTTTTTTTTGCGGGATGAACTATTGTTTTAATTGGTACAAACGTTTGGGGGTTTATAGGAGTTTTTTGATCACTTTTATTCCATTTTATGTGCTGCGGGGGATGAACAAAAATCTTAATTCTGTGATTGATTTTTTTTTTAAAGGCGTTCACCGTACGGGGTTTAAATTTAACATAACAGATTTATAGGCAGGTCATTACGCACGCGGCGATACCAAATATGGGTACTTTATTTATTTTTTATCTTTTTTTTGGGGGAAATTTGGGGTTTGTAAAGGGGAAAAAGGGCGATGTACGTGTTTATTTTTTTATTTTCCGTGTTTGTGTTTTACTTGTTTTTCACTTTTTTTTTTCTTTTTTTTACTTTTCACTTTTTTTTTTTTACTTTTTCCCATAGGGGATTTGAAAAGAAGACTTCAGATCCTCAATCAATAGGAATCAGTACATAGCCTGTGGCTGTGTACTGGTTCCTATGAAAAACTGTCAGTCATGATGCCCGGGGCATCCCCCAGGGCACGGCCGGGCATCGTGACGTCACAGACACCCGGAAGGCATTCTATGCCCCCGTGGCAGTCTGTAGGAAAGGCAGGAGCTGCACGGATCGCACGATCGTGCGTGCTGGCCGAAAGACGCAGAGGGGCGATTTTCCCCTGGTCTCCTTAGTTTAGCGACCCGATGGTCGCGAATTAAGGGTTACCCCCACCCGGACGATCTCGGGTCGGGGCCGACGCTGGCGGGATGTCAGCTGTAATACAGCGACACCCCGCCGATCAAGCGAACTCTGCTTTAGAGTTCGTGCGATCCTCAGGACGTATGCATACGTCCAGGGGCGTGAACCCCCAAACGACCTGGACGTATGCATACGTTCTAGGACGTTAAGGGGTTAAAAAAGAGTTTTGGCGCATGAAGTTAAACAACGCCCCTTTCAGTGAAACCACACACCCATTTCCCAGATGTATCATGGAAGCGTCTAAAAAAGGTCTAAAACACATAAATGTAGTGTACGGCATGTGCACCAGTATGTTGTGCAAAAAGATCCAGAACTGTGGCATATCTGCCATAAAAACTGTCACCCCCATGTAGTTTTAGAACATTTGGTAAATGCAGAAAACATACAAACATATGCGCTCTTTCTAGTACTGTACCTTATTTGCCAGTTTCTCTACATTTTCCTGATAATAGTTCACTTTAAGAGGATCAGTCACCACAGACTTCAAATAAAGCTGAAAATCCAGAGATGAGCTAGATGGGATCCAAAGGAAAAAAAGGGTTGTAATTTGATAAATAGTAAAAAGAAACATAAGATTTATTTCGCTCCCTCTTACTTTAAGGGGGATTCCCCTGTAGCATCAGCAATACTTGTGAGCTTTTGAACGGTCTGTGTATATCTGAATGTTAACTATTTGGAATAAAATTGGAAGTTTTATGGAAATTTCCTTGCTGCTGGATTTTTCTCTTTCATATCTTGTGAGGTCTCTGTGACATAGCAAAACTGGACTGAACAAATGCAAAGAGCCTTTTCCACCCATCATGGATGGTCTATGCTCATATTGCTCACAGACTTCATAGGGAGCCCATATTAAAGGAGTTGTCCGGTTTATATTGTTCTTAGGAAATTATACAATTTTCAAAAATAAATAAATAAATCCCAGAAGAAATGAGACATTATTTACTCAAAAATAAACACAAAAACATACTTGCAGCTCAATGGCTGGACAAAAGACTAATCTCAGTAGGAGGTCATATAAGCTCCAGTGCTACTTGGGAGAGATATAACAGGTGTAGATAACTGATGAGCAGTGGCTCACACATCCATCCACTAGGAGGGCAAATGAATAATAAAAAACTGCACATTGGATAAATACCAGTTCACACCAGTATGCAGAAAAGTCACAGTATAATACAAGGGGATACTGTAAAAATGCACCATGGTGCACAATGCTGAATTACAACCTATGAGTGGCCACTGTATCAAGTAATAACTCATATTTGATATTTTTCCAATATGTAACTTTTTGCCTTAAAGGGGTTGTCTCACTACAAGGATTGCTTTTTATGTTAAAGATCTTGCAAAAACAAGTCACTTTGCAATATACGTCCATTAACAGTGTCCTACCTATTCCTAGATATCCCCTCTTGTATGGGCTGCATCAGCTCCTCAGGTCGCTATAGCTACAGACCTGTTTGATCTATCCTAATGGGCTGCCAGCACTGGTTGCTATAGCTACAGACCTGGCTTCTACTGCAGCTTAGTGGAAGCCAGTAAACACACCCCTGAATTCAAAATGAAAGCAAGAAAACAGGACTGATGTAAGATGAATCAATGTAGTGAGACATCCCCTTTAAATACTGGGGAGCAGAGGGTGTCAACATTTTGTGTTGGACACCTGAAATACGCCAGGTAACCTGCCCAATTGAATAGTAGAGGCGTTATAGGTTGTAAGCCGGCATAGTGCACCACATGTAACCGTATAATTGGCACCCTTTGTATCGCCTTATCCATATGCAATTATAATACCAGAAACCACCCCCCTCATACATACAAGGCATGAGTGGTTGTCTTATCGGCATTCTTGCATTTGGTGTATTGTGACTTTTCTGCATGCTGGTGTGAACTGGTACTTATTCAATATGCAGTTTTTTTTTATCATTAAGTTACCCTCCTAGTGGATGGATGTGTAAGCTACTGCTCATGAGCTATTAACACCTGTTCTATCTCTCCCAGGTACCACTGGGGCTTATATTGCCTTCTACTGGGACAGTCATTGAGCTCTAAGTATATAATTTTCGAAAATAGATGTATGAAAAATTCTGCTCCCATACCTTTTATACAAATGCAGTAGGCTCCTAATTAGGAATAAAAAAATGCTAGAGCCCACATTCCTGTCCATAGCAATGGCTCCTACGGAGTAAAGGTATGTTCACACTGCGTTGTTGGATCCAATTTTGGATCAGTTTTGGATCCGAAAATCGATTCCAAAAACGCTGTGTCAATGAGATCAAAAATGCATCCAACACCCAGGTGCGTGTCTGGATGCGTTTTGGCTGCAGCAGAAAAGCACCCTATAGTTTTAAATAGGGCGTCTGCTGCGTCGGATCAATAATTGACATGACAGTTCTTTGAATGGATCCGAAGACACATGTAAAACACACATCGGTGATCACTCGTCTGATCGCCGATGCTTGTTTAACATTGAAAGCAAAGTAAATCACACTGCACAATGTTAGATGTGTGGGGGTGCGTTTAGGGTCCGAAAAACGGATCCAAACACGCTTCTATAAATGTATGTACACACGGACAGAACATGCTGTGTGAACATGCCCTAACTGTATGGACTAAACACGGTGTCAGTCATGTGAATTCACAAGGTTACATGACATCTATGGGGTAAGTGAATAGACATAATGGTTATTACAGCAACTTCTTCCCGTGTGTAGTTACTTGTATAACTGCTGTATCTTTAGGGGATGACATGTTGTTAATAAAGTTAATTAAAAAAGCGGCACAAAGATGAGGCAAGAGATGTGCGTAGTTTTTTTCCAGACACGGACAGCCATAAGACGCTGCTGGAGGTAGTCCTTGTCCTCAATAACCTACTGTTTCCTGGATATCAGGGGTCACATGATGTCTGTGGCGGTCACATGACTGTTTTGCTCATACAGGTACTCCATGGAAGCCATTGGACAGAAATGTGGGCTGTGCCATTTTATTTCTCTATAGAGGCCTATTACACTAGTATCAAAGAGGCACATGAGCAAAATGTTTTATTTATACATTTCCTATTCTATACATAAAAAGTAAAGCCATTATAAATTGGACAACCCCTCGAAGGCAGTTATTTGGCTGATTTTTCTTCGTTTTTAGGTCATCCAGCCTCTTTATTTATGAATCAATTATCTTACACTTTAAAACTGTAATATAATCTTTGAAAGTAACACCAGAATGAGTAATAGTTGTACATAGTGCTGGCTTAAATTGTTCCCTTGTGCCCTAATACAAGTCTTCATCTGGATATTCTGATTACACCTTCCTCCACGTAGGATGGGTCTCCACCCATGTTGTGGAGATTCTGGAACTGAATTCTTGTATAACTAGAGGTAATATCTGCAGAGATTCACAGGCCACTGTAGTAAAAGTATATTCTGGTCATATTCGCATCATCCAGTATTGCGGCTTCGGGAAACACTGTTATTTTCAGAAGTGATGTCCGTAATCTGCTGAGGACATGTATTATTACTAAAAGTCCTCCCTCACTTTGTCTCAATCCCCCCTTGTAGATTGTAAGCCTTTGTGCACAGGGTCCTCTCCCCCTCTGTACCAGCTATTAGTCATTTATTGTTGCCATTGTACTTTCACCTATGTTTTGTATGTAACCCCCTTGAATGTACAGCACCCTAGAATTAATAGCGCTTTAAAATGAATAATAAAAGGTTAATGGGTGATTCCGATTTTCCCGAAGGGGTGAAGAATGAAAATAAAAAAGCATAACCAGCGGGAAAGGCAGGGGGTTTATTTGGGGTTGGAGTCGGAGGCTTTTTGCAGGAGTCGAGTCTCATAAAAGGGGCCGACTCCGACAATATAAAAAGTTGGTCCAATTATTCGATGCAGTGCAAAGAGCAAGAAAGGGAATTGGGGTCCGGCCAGTGCTCTGCTCCATACTTTTCCTATCACAGGGAAATGAATTGATGACATGGAGCACAAAGCGCGCCCCAGGGGAAAAATTCCGCTCCACGGAAACCCCTTTTAGCAAAAAATTTTTTACCTGTTTCAAAGAAATAAAAAGATTCAACCATTATCAAACGACTGTGGGAGGGATTCCTTTTTTCCTGACATTGGTAAAAATGTTGCCCCCCGTGGTCACCGCTTTCCCCCCAAACCCAAATTAGTGTAGGGAAGGGGTTTTTAGCTGGAAATAAGAGATCAATTGAGGTCATTATGCAGGACTGATGGAGGCAATACCATTTCCAGAACAAATTCAAGATTCACAAATTTTTCCCGCAGTGTTTTGCATATTTACAATTTTTTTTTGTCCTAAAGTCAAAACCAATAAAATTTAATTTTACACTGAAAGCAAAAGGGTAAAAG
>JAODAL010071650.1:0-15439 GCA_025379985.1 Phyllomedusa bahiana
AAATTGGTTCCCCTTTTGTCAACAACAGCATGAAGGTCTTTCAGCAACCCCCATTCATTTTGAGCGTGAAATTCAACTGCACACAAACAACCCTTTGAAAACCCCCTGGATTGCAGATTTTAAATTTTAGGGTTTTCCCTTTAGTGTCCTGAAATGGACAATTGAAAAATATACCCTGTGGGGTCTAAAAAAGCCTCCTCTGCAACTCTATTTTTTACACAGCCTCTCTCCCCTCTCTATTTAACTGTTTTGGACCTTGGGAAAATGTTCCCATGCCTTTTTGCATCCGTGTGAACATACGCTTTTCAGATCATCACTGGGCCCGGGGGGGGCCCCAGGGATGGCCCAGAGACCCCATCTAACAATTTGGGTTTGACTTTATCACCTCCCCACAATAAGGAACACGCAGCGGCGTTCACATACGCATCTGAAAAGCGTATGTTTACATGTTTTGCAAGACCCCGTTTGAACATCCCCTTAAAAAGGGGGCTTTCTTTTTGCTCCCAACGCTGGGCCCACCGCTTGTTTTCCCCTGCTCTGGTCACCGCCTCCAAAAAAGGTAAAAGCTAGCCCCTCCATGGAAAAAAAAATTTTCATACAAAAAGCCCTCCTTCCCAAACCCACCAAGCCGTTCTTTAGTGTGGCTCAGCTTTCTTAGAGACACCCTTGGTTCACAGACTCCACAGTCTTTTAACCCGCACAGTCACTTTCCAGCAGCAGTAATAGTCAGGCTTCCGGCCTTTTAGATGATGCTTCAGCAAGTCCCATGTCCCTTTTTCCAATGCCCCAAATTTCAGGAAAAAAACCACATCCGGGCATCAATTCCTGTGCCACACTTGCCCAGTGCATACCCACCAAATATAACACCTCACGGCAATGAAGACATCATCTTGGACATTCCTACGGTCATAAGCTCATGAGTTTGCCGCTTTTGGTAAGCGGGCTGGCACTCCAACATATGTCACATGGACCACATGGTTTCTGCCCAATACTGGCCTAGAAAGGGGAAAAAGGAAGGCTTCTTTAAATTTGCAAAAAAAATTAAAAATTTATTAAAAATTCCCATAAATACAGACTTGAAGGGACACAGTTGTACTATTTTCGATTAGGGTGGAAAAACATTCCATAGTAAGAGGTAAAATAGATGAAGAAGACGTTTTTTTCATCTGCAAACTGCAACTGAAATAGCTCGGGTCGCTCCGGTTGGAGACCCCGGCAGTACCTGACAGCGGGCGTGGCCAGGGCGTACGACTTTTGGGGGGCCCCTCCCCCTTTCTCAAGCACCCTGGTGCACCCAAGGTGCTTAGAAAGGGGAGGCCCCCCCGAAACGTCGTACGCCCTGCCCCAAACGCCCCCCTTTTTCAGTACTGCCGTGCTCCAACCCGGAGCGCCCAAGCTATGCAGTCGCAGTACTGCAATGAAAAAACGCTTCAACATCAAATTAAAACCGCTTACTAGGGGAATTTTTTCTCCACCATAATCGAAGTGGGTACAACTGCTGTATTCAAGTCTTGTTTTTAAAGGGACTTTTTTAATAAATTTTTCTACATGTTTTTGCAATTTAAAGAACCTGCCTTTTTTCTTTTCTGTTGACTGTTTTTGGGGGTTGGGGAGCCCTGGCTAAGGCAGACTTCCCCTATAGCGGTTTTTGTACAAAATTTTAAAAAGAAAGCAACTTTGAAAAAAAATTGCATGTTTTCGGGCCTCAGCCACCTTTAATTCTTCAGCCCCGTTAAACACAGAAAAAAAAAACAAACAAATCCTAGACAATCGGGCCCAATGACTTATGTCCCTTTTGAGTCCCTCACTAACTTTTGTCTGGGACCTCCCAAACCACATCACCAGCACGTACCCCTACCGTAAAGAAAAAAATAAATTTCCCTCAAGCCTACCCAAAACCCCTCCCAAATCACTACAGCCCATGCACCCAAAACCATACCCACTGATCTCCTGGAGTACCTGGCTTCTTATAAGCATCCAAAGACCTACCAAAAACCTCGCCCTTTGGAAGGGGTTCAACCACCCCCAACAATATAGCTTTTTACAGAAAAGTCCCCCCTACAAAGCCACCAAGCAGCAAACTACCCAAAAACTCAAGTTGGCGTAACAAATTTTACTGATAGTTTTGGGACGATTATTATCGACAAAGTTGAAATGGGCCCCGGTTTTTAGTTGATCGGATTTTTTTTCCAATCCCCGCGAAAATTTTTGGGTTTAAAAACTGCGCATAATCTTTAATATCGCCCATTTTCACGCTTCCTGTCATTTTTGGGCCCCAGCAAATCAGCTTAGGAATGGGGCAGGGTGAGCTGGTGTGCACGTCATGACTGGGATTGTATGGTTGCGTTTGGCTGGAAAAACACATGCCGGGTTTTTTACATAGAAAACCCCTTTTCCTGTTCTTCCTCAGTGTGTGTCAGCGCTCATAGGAGAGGAGGTGCTGGGTTCTCTGCCCAAAACCCGCTCAGCGAAATTTTTTCTTTTTGGGTTCAACAGACAGCTATCCCTTTTACCCTGTGAACATTAAACTTAGGTAGAAAGAAATATGCAGATTTTAGGTCTTAGACAAACACAGAAAAGCTCTTTAAAGGATAGTGGATATTGTGCACCCCAGACTTTTTTTAGAAAAATGCATTGCAATGGCTTTTTATTAATTTTTTTTCTGTTGAAATATTATTTGAATGTTGGGCAGCCAAACTTAAATTAGGATCAGATTTTTTTCTAGTAAAAAATACCTTTAAATTTCCTAAAACATTTCAGATAGGTGTTTTTTCAATTTTTAAAGCGGCCACTTTGTTGTTTAAAAGGAAAACCTTGCATTTAAAAATTTGAATATAGCAATTTTGTAGTCACCGAATGTGAATTTTTTAAGGGAAAAACCTCCACTTTTATTATCCGAATACATTTCGGGATACTTTTTTTTTCCCTTTTGGCACAGCCCCATTTTGGGTTGATAGGGGGAAACCTTTGCACTTAAAGTGAAAAACTGCAATTTTGTAGTCCCCCCGGGCAGGTAAATTTTTTGGGGTTCAAAACCCCACTTTTATTATCTGTATACATTTCAGATAGGTTTTTCCTTATTTTTTTGGGCGCAGCCCCCGCTTTTTTAAATAAAAATCACCTTGCACTTAAAGTGAACACTGCAATTTTGAATTTCACCGCGGGTTTATTTTTTTTGGGTTGGCATAACTCCATTTTTTAATATCCTATCCCTTTCAAAATGGGGTTTTTTTTTCACTTTGGCGCGGGCCCGTTTTGGGTTGATAAGTCACCTTGCATTTTAAATGTGAACCCCTGCCAATTTTGTAGTCACCGCAGGTGTATTTTTTGGGTGCAAAACTCCACTTTTATTACCGAATACTTTTCAATAGGTGTTTTTTAATTTTTGGCGCAGTCCAGCTTGTTGATAAAAGGCACCTTGAAATTTAAAATTTGAATACAGCTTTTTTTTTTTTTGATTTGGGGGACTTGAGAATAGCTGTAAATTTGCCTCTTTTAAAAAAGGGAGCTTTTTCCAAAACTTTTCCCAAACCTTCTAAAAATTTTTTTTAATTTTTCTGAAAAAATGGAGGGGAAAATCAGGGGGCAAGCAGCAAAAAAGGGTAGGAAAAGGGGGTTAAGGAACAGAAAGGGTTCCCTTCCAGGCTGGGCGATAACACGCATGCCAGCGGATCGTGGGTTTGCGGGACCGTCAGGCCTTTTCATCGCGGGGTTCGGGGCCCTGGAATCTCAGAAACAACGCGTCCCCAAAATCGTTCTTCAGGGGGTTAATGCAACCGGGATCCCCCAGTTTTTAAAACCCCCCTAAATCCTCCCAGTCCCGGCCCAAATGCCCATCATCAGCATCATAGCATCCGCCCAAACATAAGCAAAGGGAAAGCCCAAATGTAAACCCTCGTGTACCCCCACTGGGGGAAAACCCCTTTTTTCTGAAAACCTTTTTTGTTTAAAAAATTTGGGGTTTGGGGTCAAAAGGGAATGTTAAAAGATCAAGAACCCAAAGAGGATGATTTTGTTTTCCTCTGACGCCCATTTTAAGGGAGCTATCATAGGGGGAGAAGGAAGCCGGTAAAATGGGCAAAAACCCCGGTGGGCCCGGAAACCGCCTTCCCGGTTCCCTTTTGGGCTTCTACCCCCAAAGCTCCGGGGTTTCGAAAGTCGGGGACGACCAAGCCCACCTGTGTTGTTTATGAGTGAGGGGATGTGACGACATTGCGGATCCACCCGGGTTTTTTCCCCCGGCAAATTTGCTTGCGAGGGGCTTCATCATTTGGACGAGGGGGAAGAGGGAAGGGGTTTAAGGGGACAAACGGGCCCCGGGCCCAAAAAAGGGGAGAGGGGGGGTCAAAAGAAGTCCGCTGAAAATAATTCCGCCACCACGGCCCAGCGCAAACCCCGCTCCACTTTTTTATCGCCGTAAAAAAGGGGGTCCAGGAACCCCCAACCTGGGCGTTTTTTGAGCAAGCCTCGATTCACCCAGCATGTCATATGCCGCCTTTCCCGTAAAACCCAAAAAAGAGGCAAAAAAATCTTAGGTTTTTTAAACCCCCAAAAAAAACATGTCTAGTCACATCAGCGAATGCAGATTGAAATGGAGGCAACATTTGGGCCCCAAAAAAAGGCCAGACCGACGCCGGGTTTCCCAAACCACGTCACCCCTTTACCCTCCGCCACCTCCTCCCCGCCACCACCAAGATTTCCAAAACCCCCCCAAATGTCTCTAAAGCGATCAGGGATCACCCTTTCGGCTTCAGCCACCACCGCGCCCGAGTACCCCCCAAAACCCCCCAGAGACCCACCCTACCCCTTCTCCTTCCCCCCCTTTTTTACGACCGGCACGCCATACAGCCCAGTTACGCCCCCCTTTCTGTTTTTCCGGGGTTTTGGGAGCAGAAGAAACCCCTTTAACCCAAACCCTCCCAAAACCAAAAACTGAAAGCGGCAATTTCCCAGGGTTTTGGCCTTGGAAATGTTTCCTTTTTCCATCTGGTGGACACAGATGGGGGTTCCGCCACTTTATGGCCCTTGGGGCCCCCCCCAAAACCAGGGGTGGGCATGGGAAAATTTTTTTGCCCCGAAAAAAACCCTCCCTGCCCTTGGGCCCGCCACGGGCTCTAAAATTTTAAACCGTTGTCTGCACTGTGGCCGGAAAAGTCCCCCCTGCCCACCCGACACCGGACTAGTAAGCACGGGCCCGGTCTTATCCTCTGTTTAAGCTCACTGGGTTAGCCCGGGTGGGTGTTCCCCCTGGGGGGTGCCGTTTGGGTCTCAGGCCCGGGAAAGGGGCAAAGGGGGTTTTTTCCCCCAGGCCTCGGTGGCATCACGGGGGCCCCGAGAAACCAGGGCCTTTTTTTTGAAATGAATCGGGCTTGGGGACCGTCCACACACGGGAAAGGGGCTGTGTCGGCTCTCCGGGAATGAGACCGAGTGGGTGGTTGGGGGACAAGAACCTTGTGCCCCCGGAAAAAGGGGGTGTGCGATAACGGGCCAAATCGCTTGCCCCCCCTTAAAATCGGTAAAGGGTGGGCCCCATCCCTTTCCTTGGCACATGTCATTAAACCCCATCGGGCCAGTAATTTTTAAAGCGTACCCGGGTCGGACTGCCTGCTGAGGAAGGCTCAGGGACTGAGTTCGCACTTCCCGCCATTCGCACCCTGCTTTGGCCCGCCGGCCCGCGTTGCAGGGGTAAGGGGGCCGGCCCCCCCTCATGGTCCATTGTTTTCGTGGGGGAAACGCTGGAATTTTACATCCACATTTCTCCAGCTTGTGCACAGCACAAATTCCCCTTTCGGGAGTACGAAGTAAAAAACTGGCCCTGACAAAACAGGGTGCGGGGCCTTTGGGGTGTTGAGCCCCCGAGAGGGGGAGGCAGGTTTAAAGAGCTCTGCACCATCCCTTTCCATTTTTGAAGAAGCCACCAAAAAGGTCCCGTGCGACAATTCCTTTTCAGCAAGAGCAAATTTTTGGTGAAATTTTTAGTTTTTTGGAACATCGTTGGGCACTCCGGGAAAAATCAGGTTTCCCCCCAAACGACGGAGGAGGGGACGGGCCCCAGATGGGACACAGCCTTTCCCCTCCGTCGAAAACCCCAAGGCCCACATTTTACAATTTTTTTTTGGTTTCATTAAAGGGATGGTTTTGGGTCCAGGGCTAAGGGAAGGGGGCGCCTCAGCCTCAGGGGGGCATCATCCCGAGGCAAGTCAGGGCTGTGTTGAAAACTGGGGATTTTAAGCGGAGGAGGGGGGTGGGTGTTTTTTAAAACACCGACGGAACCCGGCCCCCCCCTTCCTTGGGAAAAAGGTTGGCGCGAAATTTAGGGGGAGGGAAAGGGAAGATGAGGAAGGGTCAGGTTTTTCTAAATGCCCCTCGACCCGGGGGCCCTTTGGGGAAAACAAGGCTCCATTTCTCACAAGAGTTTTTTGGGGTGCTCCATTTTTTTTCCAACATGATCCTTTGCATTAAGGGGCCCTCAACAATGAACAACGTTACTGGGGGGCCACCCTCCTTTTTTCCCCGGTACAAAACAAAACCCCACACTTTTTCCCTTTCCCCCCACCCAAATTGGGGAGTTAAAAAACCGGAAATGTGAGACCTTTTGATTGAACAACTGGAGACCCTCGTTGCGCTGTTCACGTTCTTTAAATTCCCCGGGGGGAACAACGTCAGGAAATGAAAAGGGGTTTGAGTTTCCAAGTAGCCGTAAGGGGAGCACACAGCATCAAGTGGCAGGAAGGGCCCAATGGGTGACCCTTTTGGGGAACTTTATTACCACCTCACCAACGCATGCAAAAGGGAGGGGACACATACAACACAAAAGAGACCAAACTTAAGATCATGGTGCACGAAATAATACTTTTCCCAAAACCCCTGTTTTTTTATAAGCCCCGGACCCAAAAGAAATTTCGTGTTTTTTAAAATGGATGAATGGCCCAAAACTCGCCCCGCCAGCCATTAGAGGTTTTGTTTTGCCCCCGCAGCCAGCGTCATTTTCTGGGGCGACCTTCACACAGCTGGGGGGTCATTACAAAACAAACGTATTGGCTTTCCCCCAGAAAATTTTGGGTCGTTTGGGCATTTTATCAAGATGGGAATCAGGCAAGGAATTTTTGATTAGTTTGTGGCCCCCAATTTCCGGGAAACCGATTAGTTGCCGGCTAAAAATTTACATCCCCTCTTCAAAAAAGAAATGGACCTCTTGAAAACCCTTTTTTTTTTTAAAAAGGGTCTTTTTACTGCAATTTTTTATTCCCCAATTCCCCAAAAGTTCATTTTGCTGGTTTTTTTTTCTGTGAGGGGAAATGTAAAAAGACAGCAAGGGTTTTATTTACAAAACCTATTCCCTTTTCTCACTTTATCTTTAAATTTTTCGAAATTTTCAAGGGTTTTGGGGGCATGTTCTTTTGAAAATACAACTAAAAACAGGTCCTTTGGAACAGAAAATTTTGGGTTTTAAATGGCAATTTCCCCCCTCCCCAATTTTAAAAAGTGGCTGGATCATTTTTTATAATTTTTTGTGGGCATGGGGCTGTGAGATACAGCTATAATCATGGTCCCTTTTGGGAAAAGAAAAGTGGCTTTTAAAAAGGCTTTTCCCCCCTACAAATTTTTTAAAGGGCTGAGAATTCCCTTTTTAAATTTTTTTTGGGGTCAGTTGCTTTTAAATGCAGCAATAAATAAAAGGGCCTATTAAAAAAAATGTTTTTTCCAAAAAGACAATTTTTTTTTCCCCAATTGTAAAAATGGCTCATGGGGCCCTGTTTTGAATTTTTGGGGGCATTTTGCTGTGAAAGCAGCTAACTTTTCAGGCCCCATTGAAAAAAAAGGGGGTTTCCAACAGACATTTGTTCTTCCAAATTTTCAAATTTTCTCAAAAGGGAGTGGTTTCTGTCAGAAACAGGGAAAGGGGAAGGGCACAGGAGTGGACCCAAAAATTTCAAAATGACTTGTTTTTGCAAGATCTTTTTAAAAAGCTAGGGAAAAACCGTGTTTTGAGACCAAAACCCCTTTAATACAATTAAAAAAAAAAGAGAAAACAAAGACGTGGTGGGGTTCCAACCAAATTTTTTAAAAGTTTTTCTAGAATTAAACTCTAAAAAACTTTCATGAAAAAAAATAGCTGGTACAAATATTCCTTTAGAATTGTAAAAAGGGATTTCAGGGAAAACTTGACTAGATGAATTTATTCCAAGGGAAAACGAATAGGGAGGGAAAGGAAAGAGAAAAAAAGAACAAGACAATTTCCTCCAGCAGTTTAAATAAAATGAGGAAAAAAAATGCCAAAAAAAAAGGGGGAAACCGGGGGGGAAAAGGAACCCTCCCAAACCCCCAATTTTTCCCAAATGAAGCTCAAAAGGTCCGCACCAAACAGGGGCCAAAAAGCTACCCATGTCTTTACTGTGTACAGGAAGGGGTTTGGGGGCCTTTCCCACACTTTCCCCTTCTTTCACTCCTTCCCCACGACTTTTTCGTTGCTGCATCATAATGCCTTTTTTCCGGTAATAGATGAAAGGGGCGCCAACCTGGGGTTTTCCCCCGGGAAAAAACTGTAACTCCGGCCCTGGCAGCTGAAAACCCGCTTGTTTAAAAAGGGTGACAGACCAACCTGGGCTCCCCACCGAAACCCCCTGTAAAACTTTTGGGCCCCGGGAAACTGGGCCCCGTGTTAACAGATGGCCGACGGCAGCACTGACCCACCAATTTGGGGGAATCAGGAAAGCTTCAAATTTCTCTAAAAAATCAGGGTTTTTAAAAAGGGGGATTTCTGTGGGGGTTTTAATTTGTGTCAAAAAAAGGGGTCCAGGGGTGGACACAAATTGCCCTTTTTTGGCCCAAAAATTTTTCTTTGGGGGTGTTTGTCACTATGGGGTTGCATCATTTGATCTCCAGGGGAGTCCCGTCCCTAAACACTGAAGAAGGTTTTTGGGGGAAAAATTAAACCATTAACACTAAGAAGGGTTTTTTGGGGTGATTTGGACATTTTTATAACTTATGGGGTGTGCGGACGAATTTAAAACTCTACCCGTGTAAAAAAATTCCCTTTTAAAAAATTCAGGGGGGGGGAAAATTTTTTTTGTTATCCCCACTTTTAAAAAAAAGCAAAATTTATAATAAAAGTAAAACTATAAATTTAAAACCCTTTCCCCAAATAAATTCTGAAACAAATGTCATTACCCAAAAAAATACAAATTAAAAGTCACTGTACAAAATAGTATAGTGCCACTTTTTTGGGTCTTTTTGGGTCAAACAGGTTTAGGGCATGCGTGTACAGGACAGGAAAAGTCAATGTCCAGTGAAACTAAAATGAAAGGGTTTAAAACTCCTTTTTTACGGCAAATTTTTAAAACTAGGGCTGCGGTTTTGGGGGTTTATGCTGTGGCCCAGGGCAGGGAAAAATTTAATGTCCATGAAAAATAAAATGGTGGGTTTAAAAAACTCCTTTTTTTCCCGGGACTTTTTAATCGGGGTCATGCAGGTTTTGGGGGCCCTGCTGTGGCCCGGACAGATATATTTATATGTCCCCGTTCAGCAAAAAAGGGGGTTGAAAGAAATCCTTTTCAGGGACTTTTTAAATCGGGGGTCATGCAGATTTGGGGGTCATGGTTTGGCCCAGGATAGGTATAGTCCAAATTTTCCCCGTGAAACCAAAATGGTGGTTTTAAAAAAATCCTTTTTTTCGTCACTTTAAAAACTGGGGGCATGGAGGTTTGGGGGGTCAGCTGTGGGCCCCGGGCAGGTTAATTTAATGTCCTGAAAATAAAAATTGGGGGGTTGAAAGACTCCTTTTTTCTGGCACTTTTTTTAAACTGGGGGATGAAAGGGTTTGGGGGTCATGCGTGGCCCAGGGCAGGATAGTCAATGTCCAGTGAAAAATAAAAAGGTTTGGTTTAAAGACTCCTTTTTCCCCGCACTTTTAAATCTGGGTTTAGACGGGTTTTAAAGGGCAATCTGCGGTACAGGGCAAGATTAGTTTAATGTCCATTTTAACTAAAAGGTGGTTGGGAAAAACTCCTTTTTTTCCGGGACTTTTTAAATCTGGGGTTTCAAACCCGGTTTGGGGGCCAAGCGCTTTTCCCGGAAAAGGGATATTCAATGCCCCCGGGTTTAAATAAAATGATTGGGTTTTAATCAAACTGCCTTCTGGGAAAATTTTTTAAAATTTTTGGGGAAAGCAGGGTTTTAAGGGGCATTTCTGTGGGACAAGACAGGGATAGTGAAAGGGCTGTGACTTTTTTTCTGTTGGGTTTTTTAAAAACCCAAGTTTTTTTGACTAAGATGTAGCCACGTTAAACCAATTTTTACTGTTGTGGATTTAATTACAGCCCTTTTCCAGCCCTGTTTGCGTTTAATAAAAAAGGTGTTTGTTTTCCTCCCCCCTAGACTTTAATTTCCCTCGGTGATAATTATTATCGACTATCGGAAAACGTCTTGATAAATTTCCGATATCGGGCCCATTCCCCCAAAGATAGTCAAAGTTTAAACGCTCATCACTATTACTTTACCCAAAAGAGGTACTTTTCCCCCCAAAGCCATTAATTTCAGAAACATCGACCGCCTGGGGGTTTGCATGTTTTACAAAATACTAGAACACAAAACACAATAAAAAAATAAATAGGTTTTTCTCACAAAGGGTTTTTTTACAACCACATGCAACTTCAGGCTTTCACTATCTAGTCAGATTGTGGGCGGGTCTACAGCATATTTTCAAAACACTCTGCTGTTCCTGCTCCTCTGTTACAGTGACATATTATTGGAGTTTTTAAACAGCAGTGCACAAGCTACGTGCCTAAGGTAAAGCTTGTCTGTAAGTAAAGTAAAAGCTTCAATCTTTCAGATAAGAAACACAGCATGGGGTAACATCACCAACCCAAGCACTCCTGCAGCCTGTAAAAGTAGAGAGAGGTGTCTGGTACCCATGAAAACATATATACACAAGCAGGAGGTAGGAAACAGTAAAGAAAGTTCTTTTTTAACTTTTTCCTATATTTTAAAGCAATCAAAAATGGAAAACCCCTTTAAAGGAGCCCCCAAAAAGCATATGTAGAATACAACAAAAAACCCTAGATCTCAAGGGGGAAAATTTTCTAGACTATAGTTTTGGACTTTAATTCCCATTGATAAACAAGGCAGGGATCAGTGATCTTCACATGCCCCCTGCCTACTTTTTTCCTCTGTGTATGAATTAATGCAAGAGGCAATCTTACATCATTTGCATGTTATTATATTAGTAGTAGTGTAATATGTTTAATATTCTTTAATGTTCCTGTTTAGAAGTGTTGCTCAAATTAGTCCATCTTCGGTTAGACAAAGGTGACAACTTTTCAACTGAACTTGTGAAAAAACTAGGGTTCTGGATGTCCCAAATTCAAATATTTTTACTCTGTCCCTAGCCCTAAATCTAGCCCTAATTATGACCATAACTGTAATCCTTAACCTAGATTGGGGATAGAGTTCATGTATTTCATTGGATTTGAATAGGCTAACTTACTGCTTCCCCAGCCCTATCAGTCCCCTGACACTGTCACTCTGACATCACTTTTGGCCCAACATCATATAGCTTACCCAAATGTTGCATTGGAGTGGAAGTGACATCAGCCAGAAGTGATGTCAGAGCCACAGAACTGTGTGACTAGAATTAGTAAATAGAGTCATTCAAACCCAAGTAATAAAAAATCCAAACCCCAATTTAGAGTTATGGTTTCTGATACGGTCATCATTTTGAATGCATATTGATAACAATCCATTCAGGATTACTTATATCAAAGCTCTCAGATTCAGATTGAATTTGAGTTTGACCCAAATTTGAAGTCCTATTGTGCATTACAAGGACTTAAAAGGAGACTAGAAGCAGCAGCAACCAAAAAAAATTAACTTCTTGCTCGGTGTAGTGTGGCTGCTATTGTATGTAGTTGTTAGGTTGTACATGCAAGTAGAGACTCAGATTGACACTTTACAAGCAACAATGTTCTCCTCCATAATCAGAGCTGCAAACCGTAAAAACCTGTGTATGAAATAAACATCAGTCCCTGGTGAGAGGACAGGAATATACATATTTGCATGATTTGCAGATCCCTGGTTTTATGCCCATTGGATTATAATGGGGCATTAAACCACCTGGTTAGTGATTCACTATAGTAACAATTTAACAAAATGTCACCTGGTTTTGTCCTTTTTTTTACTAAAAACAGTTAATAACATTATTCTGCAGTACTGAGGGAAACCATCTCATTTGCTAATGATATGTATTGGAGAAAAGTCTTATCACTTCACCTACTGTCACTTTTTATGTTCTCTGAACCGATAAGTCATCTTGAAACCTGCCTGGCATACACATACAGGTGCTTCTCAATAAATTAGAATATTGGCCAAGTTATTATTTTTTTCAGTAATTCAGTTCAAAAAGTTAAACTCATATATATTATATAGAGTCATTACCGAGTGAACTTTTTCAAGTGTTTTTTCATGATAATCTTGATGATTATGGCTTACAGCCAAGGAAAACCCGAAAGTCACTATCTCAGAAAATTAGAATAAACTGTAAAAAATGTTTGGAACAAAGAAATGTTGGCCAAATTAAAAGAATGTACAGTAAATGCACTCAATACTTGGTCGGGACTCCTTTTTCATGAATGACTTCATTAATGCAGCGTGGCATGGATGTGATCATCTGGTGGCACTGCAGAGGTGTTGCTTTGATAACAGCCTTCAGCTTGTCTGTATTGTTGGGTCTGGTGTCCCACACCTTCCTCTTGAAATTACCCCATAGATTCTCTATGGGGTTAAGGTTTGGCGAGTTTTCTGACCAATCAAGCACATTGATACTGTAGTTATTAAACCAGGTATTGGTACTTTTGGCAGTGTGGACAGGTGCCAAGTGCTGCTGGAAAATGAAGATTTCATCTTCAAAAAGCTTGTCAGCAGAGGGAAGCATGAAGTGCTCTAAAATTTCCTCATAGACGGCTGCACTGACTTTGGTCTTGATAAAACACAATGGACCTACACTAGCAGATGACTTGACTCCCCATACCATCACTGATTGTGGAAACTTCACACTAGACCTCAGGCAGCTTGGATTGTATCTCTTGACTCTTCCTCCAGACTCTGGGATCTTGATTTCCAAATGAAATACAAAATTAATCTTCATCTGAAAACAACACCTTAGACCATTGACCAACAGTCCAGTTATTTTTCTCCTTGGCCCAAGACATGGTGTTGATTATTGGTCACAAGTGGCTTGACACATGGAATGTGACACTTGTAGACCATGTCCTGGATATGTCTATGTGTGGTAGCTCTTGAAGCACTGACTTCAGCAGCAGTCCACTCCTTTGAATCTCCCCCAAAGTTTTGAATGGTCTTTTCTTAAGAGTCCTATCAAGGCTGTGGTTATCCCGGTTGCTTGTGCACATTTTTCTACTACACTTTGTCCTTCCACTCAACTTTCCATTAATATGTTTTGATACAGCACTCTGTGAACAGCCATCTTCTTTAGCAATGACCTTTTGTGGCTTACCATCCTTGTGGAGTGGATCAATGATTGCCTTCTGGACATCTGTCAAGTCAGCAGTCTTTCCTATGATTGTGTCGTCTACTGAACCAGACTAAGATACCTTTTAACATGCTTAGGAAACCTTTGCAGGTGTTTTGGGTTTATTATTTTAATTTTCTGAGATAATAACTTTTGGGTTTTCCTTGGCTGTAAGCAATAATCATCAAGATTAACATAAAAAAAATACTTGGAAAAGTTCACGCTGTTTGCATATGAGTTTCACTTTTTGAATTGAATTATTGAAAAGAAGTAACTTTTAGCTGATATTTTAATTTATTGAGAAGCACCTGTATATCTATCCGAAGTTGAAAATAGGAAGGGAAGAAATATAGGGGCAGATAAGGTGGACCATGTGCTCTTTTTGTGTTATCGTCTTCTGGTTTTTATGTTTTTTATCTTTCTTTCAAATATTTGTTCTTTGACAAATGCAGCTGCATGCATTAAAGGGAATCTGTATGCTGGACTCTATGTGGGGAGTATGAAACAGAGAAAGACATAGGGGGACATGTATGAAAACTGTCTGGGTGTAAGACTTTCTTTGTTGCCCATAGCAACCAATCAGAGCACCCATTTCATTATTTCAGAGTACTAGATGAAATGTAAGGGCAACTTTTATTGGTTGATATGTGCATCAAAGAAAGTCTTCGAGCTAGACAGTTTTCATACATGTGGCCCATACTGATTTCATGGTATTGGTGCCAGTATGATGCCAGCACTGTGAGGCATATATCTGATGTATTTATGAGAAGATCACCCACCCCTAATTGGCCACTTTCCCCCTATGATTGGTGATGCATGGTTAGTTGTGTATGACACCGAACAAGTGTAGTGATCTCAAACTTACAACATGCACCTGCAACTCCCAATTCTGATAATTACAGAAAGCATGCAGTGTATTATAGTTCAACACAAGTTTGAAAGCTTCAAAATAGAACAGAAAGTGCAATATCATATAGGCTTTGGTTATTCATTTTGTACCATGTTTGTAGCATCAACATATTTTGAGGGCCAAAGGCTTCTAAACTAAAAACAGTAGTGCTATTTTGTGCACAACACAGAGCTTGATTTCAGCAGGGGAAGATATTTTATATTCACATTTCTGTTTTAATTATTCATCCTGGGATTATTTTTTTTTTATCTTTTTTTTTTTTTTTTACATTTATCTTATCTTGTCACCAGATAATACAGTATCTGAGCATAAATAATAGCTGAGATATCAGTGTTAAAGGGACAGTATGATCTTTCAAACAGTAACTGCTTGTACTTTGTACATAAATACAACTGACTGTTCTCTGTTATTAACTTGTTCAGTGTAAGTAGAGATGAGAAATTTTAGTTTTCCAGAAATAAATTGCAATCACTGTGCAGTAATAAGTCATGCAGCTTTCGAAAACACCTCGAGGCAGAGCTATCAAAATACGTGCAAAAGAAAAATGGAGTAGCTGTCTCAGACCTTGTTCATGTCTGTACCTGAGATTCCCATTGCCAAGGTGATGCTGGGTTTGTTAAATGATGGACACCAACCGGGCCCAATGAACTCAAATGACTATATTAGGGTCTATTGACTTCTGTTGTTGTAGCCATCATTTACATGTTAAAATATTGCTGCATACCATATTTTCTACAGAATCTATGCTGGAGGCTCCAAACTAAAACTCAATACAGATGTGAACCAGGCCTTAGATTTGATTTCCAGTCTGTGTAAAATAATACATTGAATCTGATTTGCTGCTTTGAAAAATGTCTCTCTGCCTTTTCTTTGAACTAGTTTGGATAAATCCCCTCCTTCGTGTTTTGCTGACAGTAAATAGAAAAATTCTTTAAAATATACTATGAAATAGTAATACTATTCAGACCCAGTATTTTAGGAAAAGAGAAGTGTATTTGCTGTTT
>JAODAL010071651.1:0-15439 GCA_025379985.1 Phyllomedusa bahiana
GTCATCGTCTCCTTTGAGCTGTAACCCGATCGGCCCGTAGGTATCACTGTCGCGATGTCCGGAGGGATCCGGTAATGGGGGGATTAGTCGCCAAAAATATATGCCTGACATTTGGGCCCAAAGGGCCGTGGGGCCCCGGGACCCCCCGGGGGTTTGAACGTATAAATAACAAATGCTCAGGATGGGGGCGAACCCCAAAATACAGGAGCAGAAGGCTGGACCCCATAGCAAACTTTTGGAACCCCACCCCCTCCCCCACTCTCATGGATAGCGTGTGGGGGGTTGTTATGGGTATTTTTTGCCCTGTGCGCCCCCTCCCAGTAAGGTGCCGCTTTTGCATGCGGGTGTGAAGGGCCTTTTTCCCAATGTGAATTTTTTGCACCAACCCACGCCCCTCCCTTTTTGGTAAGGCTGGATTTGGTTATTTTATCGTATTTTTGCACTACAATCCCCGGGTGGCCCCGGGCCCCATCCTGCTGCATTAGTCTGATAGCAAGACTTACATGTTGTACAATAAAGATCTATAGCCGCCATATTATAGATCCATACAACAACGATCCACATTGTGGACCCCTGGACCCCCAGGACTCTGTCATTGATAGTAATTTCTATGTTTTGCACAGAGTACGCGTTCCTTGCAGTCTATAGTTGACATATTAGGATCCATACAGCACAAATCCACATTATGGACCCGTGACCCCCCCTTACGTCCGACCCTCTTTGGACCGTCCTGGGGTATTAGCCCGGATCGCCGTCTTTGGTAAACGGATAAGGCACTCCCAAAACCCGGGTTCTTGAATTGGCCTCAGCCTTTTTTATTTAGGGACAGTAAACATTACTGAAAACAAAACAATAAAATCCAGGCCGTCTGCCATAACAAACAGAGAGCTCCCTCCTTTCACGTTTTCTGGACCCAATTCCTATTTTAAAACCTCACTCTCCAGTACAGAACGGGTTCCCTCCACCTCCGGGGGGCCCGGCCTCTCTCCGGCTCCCTGCTACTACCAGCGCAGACCCCCCCCAAAAAACTGAAAAGGGCCCCGGCTTTTTTTTATTGCCCCACCCTCCAAAACGTGGGCCCGGAACAGGGGTTTGAAACCCACCCAACGCATTTTTCTACTCCCAATAAGAGCCAACCCAGGGAACGGCTGAAAACCAACACTCCTATATAGTTGCAACCAACCCGGTGGCTGACAAAACATACCTGGTTTATCCCACCAAGGGCCCGGTATCCTTGGTGGGATTTGTAATCCACTTGGTAATCCCATCTATGGCACAACCGGAATACATGTAGCCGGGCCCGTCAAACCCCTAGACTCTGTGCACAAAGAAGAGTGTGGGGGTCTAGGGGGCCATAATGTGGATTCTGTGCTGTATATAGCATCCTACTTGTGTTTATACCAGAACTTGTAAACTGTGCGATGGGGCCTATAGTGTTCTATACTCTGTGCTATGGGACCTATAGTGTTCTATACTCTGTGCTATGGGGCCTATAGTGTTCTAGATTATGTGCTATTGGGCCTATAGTGTTCTATACTCTGTGCTATGGGGCCTATAGTGTGCTAGATTTTGTGCTATAGGGCCTATAGTGTGCTAGATTCTGTGCTATAGGGCCTATAGTCAAAAAATGGAGGAAAAGAACAAAAATGGACCCGGCGCACGTGGCAGGTGTAGATAAAAAAAGCAAGTCTGAGACTTTTCTTTAAAGATTTTATTCTTAAAACTGTCTCGGCATTACCGTGACAAATTAAAAACAACAAGAGCTTTAAATAAGACTTACGCGTTTCGCGCGTGTACCCGCGCTTCATCAGAGTTTCTTCTGACTTCTGATGCAAGCGAGGGTACACGCGCGAAACGCGTAAAGTATAAAATAACACCCCCCCATCTTTTTAAAGCTCTTGTTGTTTTTAATTTTGTCACGAGTTAATGCCGTGAAATTTTTAAGAATAAAAATTTTTAAGAAAAGCCTTCCCGTTGGTTTTTTATCTACCCCTGCACGTGCGCCGGGTTGTCCTTTTTTGTCTTTTCCTAAATTTTTTGGCTTATTTTCTGGTTCCCGGGGGCAAGGAATGGCTTCCGTGTAAGGGCCGGGTCAAAAACCTGCAGGCTAAGTGTTTTTTTTTTTTAAAAATTTTTTTTAAATTTTAAAAGGCCCTAAAAGGTGAAAATTTTTACATCCTTTTTTTTTTCCTGTTAAAAAACCTATGGGGCGCCCCTTTCTTTTTCCCTTTTTGGCATGGCCTATAGTGTTTATACTCTGTGTATGGGGCCTTAGTGTGCTGAGTGCTTGGGGGCCTTTTGGTTCTATATCTGTCTAGGGGGGCCCATAGTGTTTAACTCTGTGCAAAGGAGCCTATAGTGGCTAGATTTGTTATGGGGCCTATAGTGTTCTTTTCTCTGTCTATGGGGCCCTTTTTGGCTAGAAACTGTGCTATGGGGCCTTAGTGTGAAACCTGTGCATGGGGCCCATAGTGTTCTAGAAATTCTGTGCTATGGGGCCCTTTTGTGTGCTATACTCTATGCTTTTGGGGCCATATTGTTCTAGTTTTTCTTTTCCAAGTGTTCCATACCGTCTAGGGGGCCATATGTGCTAGACGTGTAAGGGCCATAGTGTGCTAATTTTTTTTGCATAGGGGGTATATTTTCTTTAACCCTGCATGGGGGCCCAAGTGTGCTATAAAACCCGTGCAGGGCCTATAGGGCTAGATTTCGTTTTGGGCCTATACGTTCAACCTTGCTATGGGCCCAAAGTGTTTAGATCGTGCTTTGGGCCTATATGTTCAACTTTGCAAAGGGGCCTATATATTCAGATTTCGTGCAATGGGGGCCTATATTTTAGATTATGTGCTATAGGGCCTTAGTGTTCTTATCTGTGCAGGGGGCCTTATGTCTAGATTCTTGCTATAGGCCTATGGGCTAGATTCGTCATGGGCCTAAGTGTTCTATACTCTGTGCATGGGCTAATGTTCTATACCGTGCTATGGGGCCAAAGTTGAAAATTTTTTGCATGGGGCCTATAGGTTTATACTCTGGCTATGGGGCCAAAATGTGCTATTCTGTGCTATGGGGCCCATGTTTTATACCTGGATGGCCTATAGTTTCTGATTCTGTGCATGGGGGCCTAAGTGTGCTATACCTTTTCTTTGGGCCCATATTTTCTAATTCTGTCTATGGGGGCCCAATGTGCTATACTCTGTGCTATAGGGCCTATAGTATTCTAGATTCTGTGCTATGGGGCCTATAGTGTTCTATACTCTGTGCTATGGGCCTATAGTGTTCTAGATTCTGTGCTATGGGGCCTATAGTGTGCTAGATTCTGTGCTATAGGGCCTATAGTGTTCTATACTCTGTGCTATGGGGCCTATAATATTCTAGATTCTGTGCTATGGGGCCTATAATATTCTAGATTCTGTGCTATGGGGCCTATAATATTCTAGATTCTGTGCTATGGGGCCTATAGTGTTCTAGATTCTGTGCTATGGGGCCTATAGTGTGCTATACGCTATGCTTTTGGGCCTATAGTGTTCTAGATTCTGTGCTATGGGGCCTATAGTGTGCTATACTCTATGCTTTTGGGCCTATAGTGTTCTAGATTCTGTGCTATGGGGCCTATAGTGTTCTATACTCTGTGCAAAACCTAAAAATTACTAACAATGATAGAGTCATGGGAGTCTAGGGGCCTATAATTTGGTTCTGTGCTGAAGGTATATGTAATAGAGCAACTATAGTGTTCTATGGATCTAAGCTATTCTCTGTGCAAAACCAAAAAATCAATATCAATGATAGAGTCCTGGAGGTCTAGGGGTCCATAATGTGGATCTGTGCTGTATGGATCTGAAATATAGCGACTATAGCATGCTGTGGATCTATACTTTGCATAACGTGAAAACTGCTATCAGTGATAGAATAGAGTACGGATCCATACACACTTTAGTTGCTTTACTACAGATCCATACAGCACAGATCCATTCTATGGACCCCTAGACTCCCTGGACTCTATCATTGATAGCAGTTTTTACACAATGTGCAGAGTATAATTTGGATCCAGAGAACACTTTAGTGTATATATTACCAATATGTACAGCACAGATCCACATTATAGTTCCCTAGACTTGATCGTAATTGTTAGGTTTTGCACAGAGCAGAGCACACTATAGGCCCCATAGCACAGAGTACAGGTTCATGGTACACTATAGGCCCCATAGCACAGAGTACAGGTTCATGGTACACTATAGGCCCCATAGCACAGAGTACAGGTTCATGGTACACTATAGGCCCCATAGCACAGAGTACAGGTTCATGGTACACTATAGGCCCCATAGCACAGAGTACAGGTTCATGGTACACTATAGGCCCCATAGCACAGAGTACAGGTTCATGGTACACTATAGGCCCCATAGCACAGAGTACAGGTTCATGGTACACTATAGGCCCCATAGCACAGAGTACAGGTTCATGGTACACTATAGGCCCCATATTACAGATCCATTCTATGGACGCCTAGACCCCCAGGACTCTATCATTGATAGCAGTTTTTATGCTATGCACAGAGTACAGTATGGATCCACAGCATGCTATAGTTACTATATTACAGATATGTACAGCGTAGATCCACATTATAGGCCCGTAGACCACAAGTCATTGATTGTAATTTTTAGGTTTTGCACAGAATACTGGTCCATAGCAGATGATAGGGGCCATATTCTAGATCCATACAGCTCAGACCCACACTATGAAGCCCTAGACCCCCAGGACTCTGTCATTGATAGCAACTTTTACATTTTGCACAGAGTTTAACACACTAGAGGCCACATAGCACAGATTATTATTATTAATATTATGTATTTTAAAGTGCCATTAGTTCCAGGGCGCTGTACATTGGAGGGGGGGGTCACATACATCACATAGGTCAAACAAGTACAATGGTGACGATGAATGACTTACAACTGGTACAGAGGGAGAGATTATCCTGCCCGCGAGGGTTTACAATCTACATCATGGACCCCCAGGACTCTGTCACCAATAATAATTTTTAGGTTTTGCAGAGGACTGGTCCATAGCAGAGTACAGGGGCCATACTGTAGAGCCATACAGCTCAGACCTACACTATAGATCCCTAGACTCCCAGGACTCTATTATTGATAGTAACTGTTAAGTTTTGGACACAGTATAGCACATTATACAGTAAGCACCATAGCACAGAGTATACCACACTATAGGTCCCATACCCCCAGGTCTCGGTCATTGATAGTAATTATTAGGTTTTGCACAGAGTACTGGTCCACATCAGATGACAGGGGCCATATTATAGATCCATACAGCTCAGACCCACATTGTGGACCCCTACACCCCCAGGACTCTATCATTGATAGTAATTTTTAGGTTTTGCAAAGAATACTGGTCCATAGCAGTTGTAGGGTCCATATATAGATCCATACAGCTCAGACAAACCTATAAAGACCCCCTAGACCCCCAGGACTCTTATCATTGATAGTAATTTTTAGGTTTTACAGAGGTCCACAGCAGATGAAGGGGGCCATACTGTAGATCCATACAGCTCAGACCCACACTATGGACCCCTAGACCCCCAGGACTCTATCATTGATAGAAATATATAGGTTTTCCACAGAGTACTGGTCCATAGCAGTGGGGCGGGGCCATACTGTAGAGCCATACAGCTCTGTCCCACACTTTGACCCCCTAGTCCCCCAGGACACTATAATTGATATTATTTTTTAGTTTTTGCTCATAGTACTGGTCCATAGCAGATGACTGGGGCCATACTGTAGATCCATACAGCTCAGACCCACATTGTGGACCCCTACACCCCCAGGACTCTATCATTGATAGTAATTTTTAGGTTTTGCACAGAATACTGGTCCATAGCAGAGTGTAGGGGCCATATTATAGATCCATACAGCTCAGACAAACGTTATAGACCCCCAGGACTCTTATCATTGATAGTCATTTTTAGGTTTTACAGAGGTCCACAGCAGATGACTGGGGCCATACTGTAGATCCATACAGCTCAGACCCACACTATGAAGCCCTAGACCAACAAGGACTCTATCAATGATAGTAATTATTAGGTTTTGCACATAGTGCTGGTACATAGCAGATAACTGGGGCCATACTGTAGATCCATACAGCTCAGACCCACACTATAGATCCTAGGTACGGTCTCTTTGATAGTTCCCATGTTCTGTCTCTCGCCACCATCTACAGGTGACATATTATCACTCCAGCGGGGACACCAGGGCTGGGAGATTGGACAAGGTCTTTGGCTGCTCCTGCCGCCTGCACCATCGCCGCCGCTGAGCCATTAATTGAAAGCTCCTGATGCTGCAGGGTGATAGGGACGAGCGCGGCTCTGCAGCCCGGCGGCCGGGGTCACCTGCTCTGCTTGTCCTGATAATTAAGTGACAATTGATCAGACAGGAGGCGCCGCGGACGTGAGCGCGGCTCCACAGAGGCATCGCACACAGCGGCAGCGGCAGGGTCGCTCATCTTCCTCCCGGAGTCCCGTCAGCCGGAGCCCAAATCATTAAGAAATTATTGATGCAACTTAAAGCCGGAGTCTGATCGTGTCCCGGGGAGGGGAGCGACTCATGAAACATTCAAGCACTGCACTTGTTAAATTTAATTGGGAGAAACCAGATTCACTGTGGCAGCGCGCGCCGCGCCGGCTCCTACCGGGGAAGTCAAGTGACAACATCGTCTGTGTTTACTTTCCCCAATCACCCCCCTCCCCCTGCACAAGCCAATTTCAATGGCATCAATGCTGAATAATTCAGCACATTATAAAGTACAGTCACCTGCATTTATCTCACCCAGACGTGTCCCGACCCCCCCCCAAATCCAGAAGAACCCACACAGGCTCATCACTGCCGAGCGGAGAACAACATAGCTACAATATACAGAGATTACACCCATACACCTTATACTACATTATGTGCGAGAGGTAGTCACAGCCCCGCCCCCTGTACTGACATCACTGAGAGGAGATCACAGCCCCACCCCTTGTACTGACATCATTGAGAGATGGTCACAGCCCCGCCCCCTGTACTGACATCACTGAGAGGTGGTCACAGCCCCGCCCCCTGTACTGACATCACTGAGAGGTGGTCACAGGCCCGCCCCCTGTACTGACATCACTGAGAAGTGGTCACAGGCCTGCCCCCTGTACTGACATCACTGAGAGGTGGTCACAGCCCCGCCCCCTGTACTGACATCACTGAGAGGTGGTCACAGCCCCGCCTCCTGACATCACAGAGAGGTGGTCACAGCCCGCCCCCTGTACTGACATCACTGAGAGGTGGTCACAGCCCCGCCCCCTGTACTGACATCACTGAGAGGTGGTCACAGCCCCGCCCCCTGTACTGACATCACTGAGAGGTGGTCACAGACCCGCCCCCTTTACTGACATCACTGAGAGGAGGTCACAGCCCCGCCTCCTGTACTGACATCACTGAGAGGTGGTCACAGCCCCGCCCCCTGTACTGACATCACTGAGAGGTGGTCACTGCCCCGCCCCCTGTACTGACATCACTGAGAGGTGGTCACAGCCCCGCCCCCTGCACTGACATCACTGAGAGGAGGTCACAGCCCCGCCCCCTGTACTGACATCACTGAGAGGAGGTCACAGCCCCGCGCCCCGTAACTGACATCACTGAGAGGTCACAGCCCCGCCTCCTGTACTGACATCACTGAGAGGAGGTCACAGCCCCGCCCCCTGCACTGACATCACTGAGAGGAGGTCACAGCCCCGCCCCCTGTACTAACATCACTGAGAGGAGGTCACAGCCCCGCCCCTGTTCTGACATCAATGAGAGGTGGTCACAGCCCCGCCCCCTGTAGTGACCTCATGAGAGGTGGTCACAGCCCCGCCCCTGTACTGACCTCACTGAGAGGAGGTCACAGCCTCTCAGTGATGTCAGTACAGGGGGAGGGCCTGTGAGTGTGGAGGGAGGGGGGCCTGGTCCGGTTGCCCCCCCAGCTGTGACATGCCCTGTACGCAGTTATGCTAATGTCGCGGCTGGGGGGAGTAGGGGTCCCTCCTTGTCCTCTGGCTCTGGGGACGGCTCTTTGAAGCGGCGTCTTTTGGAGGCTCTAAAGAGAGGTGAGAAATCGATCAATGTAGAGGGTAGGGAGGGTGATCTGTCCTGCTGGATAGAGTGGCATGGCCTCTCAGCCTACCGAGTGCAAAGGGGCAGGTAGCTCACGTGGTCTCTCGCGACAGCCGGGCCGGGTGGTGTCGGTGGGAATGTAGTCGGTCTGAGGTGTGGGGGGGGGGGAATGATACATGTCCTCCAAGGGCAAAGGTGGTTGGGCTCCTGCTAAAGATGGACTAAAGATGGGCTTCAAGGCGATGGACATCTATGCCTTGATACATCCCTATGGGACCCCTGAGTTCCATGTCAGCTTTGTTCGGTCGGAAGGCCTTGAGCTCTTCTGGTCAAACTATTAGGTGGCAAAGGACGAGCCCGGCTGGCAAGACTTGCTGTCCAAGCAGTGACCCGCCAAAACAACGTCTAGAGGATGACCGTTGATGACCAGGATGTGTCTTGGCCGATACGAGGAGGTGGTGGGAGTCCCTCAAAAGAAGAGGGACGAATTTGGCATCTGGTCGGGGGTTTGGACGTTTATGGTCAAGCTTAGGGTTTCAGGGAACACTGTTATCCATTACCATCTCCAATCTGGTGTCCAGATTTTCTACCAGGGTCAGCCAAAGCTGTGTCACAGATGCGGCAGCCCCACACACTTCAGTGTCAGCTGCACCATGCAGAAGTGTGCACTGTGTCATCTTGCTGGATTCTGTGCACAGATTCGGTGTCACCTGTGTTGTGACTTAGGTCACCCATTCAGTCGCTGCCCTCACTCCTTTGACAATGTGGTCAATACCCCAGCGGGAGAAAGCCATGAGGCTGATTCTGCTGGAGGGGAGGCTGGCAGAGGTGAAAGAACAGAGGGCCCAGTGAGGAAAGGTAAGCAGAAGACAACTAAGGCGTCAGGAAAAGCGCCAAAGGGAGCAGGAGATGGGCGAATTTCAGGGACCTCAGGCAACTGTGGGATCTGGGGTGACATCTGATCCTGCCTCTGAGGCTGATGCTACCGCTGAGGCCCTAAGGGATAGTGAACTGAATGAGGAAATCGGGAGGAACTAAGAAGAGGAAGATGAACCCCCCATGGTCAAAGTATGGAAGGCGAAGGAGGGAGATGGCAAGAGAGAAGGCAGGGTACAAAACAACCCAAAAAGAAGGGGGATGTAAGATCTTCTCCCACCTGCCAGATGCCAAAGGAAGGCACCACCAACCCCCCTCTGATTGGTCTCTCAAACTGGTTCCATGCCCTTGGTGACATCGCTCCCTCATCAGAGGAGGGGGCAGGGGGTAGGGTTGCAGAGGCTGCGGTGACAACAGGACCTACAGGGGGCGCCGAGTTCCCTCCCCCTGGGGAAAACATGTCCTCGGGGGAGGGACAGGCCCAGAACCAGAGGACAAGGATGGAGGGGATACGGACACATCTGTATCCGTAATAAGGGACCAACCGTCGTCTGATGAGGAGAATGGCACAGGCAGGGGGAAAAAGAAAGTCGTCTTAGTCAATCACCCAGGATGGCGACGCCCACTCCGCTGACGCTGGCATCCATTAATGTTGCCAGCATTAAGTTGGATACAGCTCGCTTTGTGGCGTTTAATTTTCTCAGCCAAGTTTTTGCAGGAGACCAGGCTGCCAGTTTTGGTGGCCGTGTTCAAAGCTAAAAGGGAGTGGCGACGCGGAGCCTCATACTGGTCTCTTGCAGCCGTATAGCGGAGTGGCCGTACTTTTAACCGCATTGATACAGGTCTGTAGCTATAGCGACCAGTGCTGGCAGCCTATCAGGAGAGATTGAACAGGTCTGTAGCTATAGCAACCAGTGCTGGCAGCCTATCAGGAGAGAGAGAACAGGTGTGTAGCTATAGCAACCAGGGCTGGCAGCCTATCAGGAGAGCTAGAACAGGTCTGTAGCTATAGCAACCAGTGCTGGCAGCCTATCAGGAGAGATAGAACAGGTTTGTGGCTATAGTGACCAGTGTTGGCAGCCTATCAGGTGAGATAGAACAGGTTTGTAGCTATAGCAACCAGTGCTGGCAGCCTATCAGGAGAGATCACACAGGTCTGTAGCTATAGTGACCTGAGGAACTGATGCAGCATATCAGGAGAGATCACACAGGTCTGTAGCTATAGCGACCTGAGGAGCTGATGCAGCCCATACAAGAGGGGATATCTAGGAATAGGTAGGACACTGGTAATGGACACATATTGCAAAGTGACTTGTTTTTGCAAGATCTTTAACATAAAAAGCAGCGCTCCCTGTAGTGAGACAACCCCTTTAATATAATGGCGGATCGTGACATTTTTTGAATTGTCTGCATTGGAAAAAGGAACCTGTAGGTGACACAAAGGGCCACATGTATGAAAACTGTTTAGGTCTTTAGTAACCTATGGGCAAAAAAGTGAGTTTTAGACCTAAACAGTTTTCATATATGTGGCAAAAAGTTCCAGGTCCTACAGGGGTGACTGCCGCACTAGAAAAAACCTTTATGTCATAGCCACGTGGACTGGACATTATGTGACGAAAATGTTTCTCTGAATGTTACAGAGACCCCCCCCCCGCATGGGAAGAGGCTACTGGAGGCTCAATTTGGAAGAAGCAGAGATAGCACAGTGATCAACGAATTCATGTGCCCTCCTATGGGGGTTGCAGCAGTCCACAGAGTGACCCACACCTCCCTCTATGAAGGGGTTAACATCGGATCATGTGATATTTTGGGTCTTGTTTGGTGGGGAAATGAAACTCGCTGGCGCAGCAGAATTGTCCAGAAAATAGAATCTTGTATTTCTCCGTTTATGACTCTTAATATTGTTTCCGGAGATTATTATTACGAGAAAGCCTGAAATCATTCTACAGACGAGAGTTACGTAGTCAGAGAGCAGAATCCTCCAGCAGCACAGAGCATTTCAGGAGAGAAGAATACTGATCTTGGTGGAATTCATAGAGTTACATAGAGAGTAGAATCCTCCAGCAGCACAGAGCATTTCAGAAGAGAAGAATACTGATCTTGGATGGAATTGATAGAGTTACATAGAGAGTAGAATCCTTCAGTAGCACAGAGCATTTCAGGAGAGAAGAATACTGATCTTGGTGGAATTGATAGAGTTACATAGAGAGTAAAATCCTCCAGCAGCACAGAGCATTTCAGGAGAGAAGAATACTGATCGTGGTGGAATTCATAGAGTTACATAGTCTGAGAGAAGAATCCTCCAGTAGAACAGAGTATTTCAGGAGAGGAGATACTTATCTTGTGGGAAGTCATAGACCAAGGGTGAGTTCCCACGACGTATAGCGGCACGTACCTGTGTGCACCGCTGTTGAAAGTACGTGATGGCCAACGTATAATTTCAACCGCGCTCTGGCCTGACTCCCATTCAATTTTCGTGTTGTGCACCGGGGAAAACATCAGATTATCACAGCACTCAATGAGTATCATTTGTGGGGCGTAGTTTGGGCACCGTGCAGCACAATTACGGGCTGAAGTACCGCCCCGCAAATATGCTGTGTGAACATACCCTTAGAGATACACAATATAGAGAGCGGTGTTACCCAGCAGCACTGAACATTCCAGGAAAGAGAATACTGATCTTGTGGAAGTTACATAGTAGAGAGCAGAATCCTCCAGTAGCACAGAGTATTTCAGGAGAGAAGAATATTTGTCTTGAGGGAATTCATAAAGATACATAGTCATAGGGCAGAATCATTCAGCAGCACAGAGAATTTCAGGAGAGAAGAATATTTATCTTGTGGGAATTCATAGACTGAGAGATACATCGTAGAGGGCAGAATCCTCTAGTAGCACAGAGTATTTCAGGAGAGAAGAATACTGATCTTGTGGGAATTCATAGAGTTACATAGTCATAGGGCAGAATCCTTCAGCAGCACAGAGTATTTCAGGAGAGAAGAATACTGATCTTGTGGGAATTCATAGACTGAGAGATACATAGTAGAGAGCAGAATCCTCTAGTAGCACAGAGTATTTCAGGAGAGAAGAATACTGATCTTGTGGGAATTCATAGAGTTACATAGTCATAGGGCAGAATCCTTCAGCAGCACAGAGTATTTCAGGAGAGAAGAATACTGATCTTGTGGGAATTCAGAGACTGAAAGATACATAGTAGAGAGCAGAATCCGCTAGTAGCACAGAGTATTTCAGGAGAGAAGAATACTGATCTTGTGGGAATTCATAAAGATACATAGTCATAGGGCAGAATCCTTCAGCAGCACAGAGTATTTCAGGAGAGGAAAACTGAACTTGGGGTAATTCATAGAGATACATAGTCAGAGACAGAATCCTCCAGAAACACAGAGCATTTCAGGAAAGAAGAATATTGATCGTGTGGGAATTCATAGACTGAGAGTCACATAGTAGAGGGCAGAATCTTCCAGTAGCACAGAGTATTTCAGGAGAGAAGAAAACTGATCTTGTGGGAATTCATAGAGTTACATAGTCATAGGGCAGAATCCTTCAGCAGCACAGAGTATTTCAGGAGAGAAGAATACTGATCTTGTGGGAATTCATAGAGTTACATAGTCATAGGGCAGAATCCTTCAGCAGCACAGAGTATTTCAGGAGAGAAGAATACTGATCTTGTGGGAATTCTAGAGTTACATAGTCATAGGCAGAATCCTCAGTAGCACAGAGTATTTCAGGAGAGGTGTATACAGATCTTGTGGGAATTCATAGAAAAAGATACATAGTAAGAGGCAGAATCCGCTAGTAGCACAGAGTATTTCAGGAGAGAGAGAAACTAAATTTTGGGTGGAATTCATAAGATACATAGTCAAGAGACAGAATCCTCCAGAAGCACAGAGTATTTCAGGAGTGAGAAAATTTTGGAACTTGGGTAATTACATAGAGAAAAAATACGTCAGAGAACAAATAGAAGACAGAGAAGGAGTGAAGAATACTGATCTTTTTGGAAGTCATAGACCGAGTGTTACATAGTAGAAGGGCACATATACTGTACAGGAGAAAAATAGGACAGAAAGCAGCGCTCTCCTTCCTATGTTAAAAATTATAAATGATCCTCATACAAATAAACCAGGTGCTAACCTTGGTCGGTTGTGCAAAGGGGGAGGCACAACTCTCATAAGAACGTTTAGAACTGGAAAGCTACTGCAGCTGCCGTCGGCCTAGGCTCCAAAACTCTGTATGAAGATTTGGGGGATGACATAGAATACAGGTAAAAACTTGCCCCGGGGCTTAGGTTTCAGTGCATGAAAGGAAATCACCACATCCAAAAAGGATTATGGTTAAAAAGGACGCTAATTTATTTCAGAACAACAATAAGACTCGACGCGTTTCGCACATAGAACCTGCGCTTCATCGGGAGGTGACAAGAGAACAAGTGTTGCCATAAGGTTAAATAGTAATTTGCATACAAAGGGCACAGTATCCAAGCTCTGGTAAGACTGTGTTGCCAAGATGATACATAACGTACAATGTAACAATAAAACATTAACAAAAAATGTAACTGTATCGAGATAAAAAAAAGCAGCAAAAATAATACAAATGGGATTTTAACATTTTCTTTAGTCACATTGTACCTAAAAGAATCTGTGGTACATATCGTGTTGCAACATAGACATTGTGGTGCTTGTGGGCATGGAAAACTACCTCTTACATGCCAAGGATGTAATTACTGTATACTGCTGTATAAAGCATTGGCGAGAGTGCAAAAACGAGCAACCAAACTTATAAGTGGAATGGAGCATCTTAGAGAGAGTGCAAAGACGAGCAACGAAACTTATAAGGGCAATGGAGCATCTTAGAGAGAGTGCAAAAACGAGCAACCAAACTTATAAGTGGAATGGAGCATCTTAGAGAGAGTGCAAAGACGAGCAACCAAATTTATAAGGGGAATGGAGCATCTTAGAGAGAGTGCCAAAGAAGGCAAAAGAGCAACCAAACTTATAAGTGGAATGGAGCATCTTAGAGAGAGTGCAAAGACGAGCAACCAAATTTATAAGGGGAATGGAGCATCTTAGAGAGAGTGCAAAGAAGAGCAACCAAACTTATAAGTGGAATGGAGCATCTTAGAGAGAGTGCAAAGACGAGCAACCAAACTTATAAGGGGAATGGAGCATCTTAGAGAGAGTGCAAAGACGAGCAACCAAACTTATAAGGGGAATGGAGCATCTTAGAGAGAGTGCAAAGACGAGCAACCAAACTTATAAGGGGAATGGAGCATCTTAGTTATGAGGAGAGGTTAGTAAAATTTAACTTATTTAGTCTTGAGAAAAGACTGCTTTGGGGAGACATGATTCATTTATATAAATATATAAATGGTCCCTACAAAAAGTGTGGGGAAAAATTATTTCAAGTGAAGCCCCCTCAAAAGACAAGGGGACATTCCTTTCGACTAGAGAAAAAAGGATTCAATCTCCAGAGGAGAAGAGCGTTCTTCACCATGAGAACTTTGAATCTGTGGAATAGCCGCCTGAGGAGCTGGTCACAGCAGGAACAGGTGAGGGTTTCAAGAAAGGCTTAGATACCTACCTGGAACTAAAGAATATGAATGCGTTCGTAGCCATATAAAATTCTGGATCCTGGCTGGTGGCGGCTCTGGGGTCAGAGATGGGGTCTCCCCTGAAGCAGATTGGTTCTTGCCTTGTGGGTTCAGTGGGGAGGCCGGGCTTATACTCCTTGTCTCCCTCCCTTCCCTCCCACATTTTACTCACCCTTGGTTGAACTTGATGGATGCATGCCTTTTTTCAACCGTACTAACTATGTAACTATGGTTGGAAACACCTAGTGACACCACAGCAAGCCGGTTTCTCATACTGGATGCATTTAGATTCTTAAAGGGGTTGTCCAGGACTTAGAAAAGCGCGGTGTTCTATTGTTACATTGTATATTATGTATCAGTTTTGCAACACAGTCACGCAAGAGCTTAGATGCTACTAAACTACTATATAATCTGCAACACTTGTTCTATTGTTACATTGAAGTGAAATGCAGGTTCTATGTGCAAAACGCGTCGAGTTTTATTATTTTATGAAATAAATTAGTGAAAGTTTTTAACCATAATCGTTTTTGGATGTGGGAATTCCCTTTAATCCACTGGAAACTAAGGGCGACAGGTATGAACGGGCTTTACGCCTGTTTTCTGGCGTACACTGCGCCCGAATCCCGCTGTCGGACGCAGCGTTCGCCACTTTCGGCTGCGGTCTGCATGAAGGGGTGGGCAGTGGGCGGGCAGTGGGCGCGGTGGGGCGCGGGGTAGGCGTTCGGGGGCCGGACGCCGCGCAGCCTGGTCGTATAGTCCGAGGCATGGTACCATCGCGGCTCGCCAAATCGCGCTCCGCCAGCTCCGACAAGCAGACAGGTTTTTTGTTGTC
>JAODAL010071652.1:0-15439 GCA_025379985.1 Phyllomedusa bahiana
TAAAAAAAAAATTTTAAAAAAAAACCCGGAATGCGATTTTGAAAGAGGGCCCCCGGGCCCCCCCAAAAACTTTTGCCCCAAAAGCCAAAAAACACCCCCTCCCTTTACACCCGCCATGGCCCCAAACAGCAGTTTAACCCCCAATGTAGGGTTTTGACAACTTTGGAAAAATTTGCGAAACACAATTTTTTTTTCCAGGATTCCTTGAAAAAAACAAACTTTTTCAGCTAAAATTCGTTATGGGAAAAAAAAAATTTTTTTTTATTTTAGAGCCGAACGCTAAAAAAATTTTGGGTAAAACACCTGGGTTTTGTTTTAACCACTCACCTTGGATAATTCCATAAGGGGTGATTTTGCAAATGGGGTCTTTTAGGGGATTTTTATTAGGTTTTGGCCCCTTTGGGATACCCCGCAAATCCTTAAATGGGCCTAAAAAAAATTTTGAAATTTTAAAATGAGCCCCCCAGAGTCCAGTAGGTGCCCTCCTATTTGAGGCTTGGTGACCCAAATAGCGCATAGCGCCCAATAGGGTATCTCGAAAATGTGGAATCTGAGAATCGATATTAAGCTGCTTTCCATGGTACTCTACTGTTTTCCAGTGAATAATAAAATAAAAATTGAATATCACCAAAAAAATAAAATTTTTGAATTTTCATTTCCCACTTTGCTTTAATTTCTGTAAAATATTAAAGGGGTTTCAACAAATTCTTAAATGCTTTTTTAAATATTTTAAAAGTGGCTAGTTCTTGATGGGGTCATTTTTTGGGGATCTAACACACAGGGCCCCCAAAAGTACGTCAAAAAAGGCCCCTAAAAAAATCTTTTTTGAAAATTTTTTTCTTAAAATTTGGAGAAATAAAACTATATTTTAAGCCCCTAATGTGGAAACAAAAAAAACATTAAAAAAAATTTCCCAAATACAGGAACATGGTAAAAAAGCTGTTAAAAAACTTTTTTGGGTGGAATAACTTCTGTCTTACCCAGAAATTTTTGAACTTTGAAATTGAAATTTTTTGGCAAATTTTCAGGGTATTTTTATTTTTAAAAAAACAAGGACTTTTTGGACCAAAATGTATTACTAACTTTAAAGCACAAAGTGTACGAGGGAAACAGTCTCTGAATCACTTTGAAAGGGGGAAAAATGTCAAAAAGTTTTTTCATTAAATGACCATGTCAATTTTAAAACCAGGGCTTGTCAGGAAGGCCCAAAAATGGCTCCGGCGGGGGAAGGGGGTTTAAAGGTTATAGAAAGGGTGGGAAATTTTAGAAGTAATTAGAAAGCATGTCATAAAATAAAGCTATGGTATGTCCTGCTGGAGGGCCCCAAAGGGCCCCAGCAATACCTGGCTGTACTGGCTTTTGCGAGGGAGAGTAAAGGAGGGGAGGCAAAAATAAGTTTAAAATTTTAATGTTAGTAAAATTTTAATATAAAACCCAAACAACAACCAAAGTTTGTTAATGTAAAATTTGTTTTAGTTCTATTAATTTTAAATACATTTTATAGGAGATATTTTATATTTTTGGGATATTATATATTTTATATTAATTTATATGATCATATTTTTCATTACATTTAAATCATTTAATTTTATACAGTTTGATAATTATAATAAATTACTTTTTATTATTGTACTGGTGTAAGTTGAGAAATATTGGACATTTTTGCCCCTTACAGCAAATCTAGCTCCACTTTGACTCCTCAGGCTCAGGCAGACCACATTGATATAGGTCTGCCTGTCGGAGCAGTAGTGTGTCTAGTTTTGCCGAACCACATTCATATATGTGTCTAATATTACCAGTATGGTGCAACACGCCTCCATAACGTCCATAGAACTCCCCGAGAACGCCCCCCTCATGTTAGGTGCATTAGAAAGTCTTACGAACAGTGTGCCTAACACATTCATTAGGTGCATTAGACATCGTATTGTACGGCAGAAAAAGGGTGAAAAACCCTTTCATACATGTCGCCCATTGAGTCAGAAAGCCCTGATAGTAACAACTATTTACTACATCATTTCACAATTAGGCCATGTTCACACCGCTTAAAATGGGACGTATTTCAGTCCGTAATTACATGCCGTACTGCGCGAATTATGGCTGGAATACGTCCCAGTCATTACGGTAAAACACAGTTTCTCATAGAGAACTATGGATTACTTCTCCTCTCCCTGCTCGGCGAATCCGCCGCGGGGGGAGAGAAGTGACAGGTCATTATCTATCGGCGTATACGCGTCGCTAGAAATGATAGTTTATGGGCCGGCGAGGTGCCAGCCCCCCGCTCCCGCCCCCGTCCACACGGCATAATTGTGGGACGTAATTACGCCCTGCAAATAAGCCGTGTGAACATAGCCTTAGTGATCATAAATTGAGCATGACGAACTTGCATATATTTCAAGATGCGATGTAACTATTTCTTATGAAGTCTAAGAAAATGTTTGGAGGATCAAGGTATCCTTAATAGATCAGAGGTTGTTCTGTCCTTATTTGTTATACTGGAATGTCTTGTGCTCGGCATGTATTGTGTGTGCATAAAGCATTTACAATAATGGGAAACTTTTTTTGGGTTTTAACAAAAACGATTTGGGTTAATAAAGAAAAAAAAAATTAAAGGGAACAGGGAAAAGACAAGTGTTCAGACAAAGAACCTTGAAGTCACTTTCTTTCTGTAGATGTTACTGCATGATTTAGTATCTTGAGAATTACACATTGCTTATGGATTTAATTTCCTCACTTTCACCATGTTTTCCTGTGAGTTATTATTCATAATTACACAGTCGTTTATAATATCCAGCACACTCATCAACTGAACATCATAAATTCACTTCAAAAGACGTGACCAGCATAGAAGGAAACATGAAAGGAAATTGCTCTCATTCACAATTTAAATCACTTCTAGTGAGCGTTGCTCCCCCAACATCAGAAGATAACGGAAAATAGCCTCTTACGTTTTCTAGGGTTAAACTGAAAAATTAGTGAACAGCAAAATAAGTGAGAAGTAGATGAATTCTTTGTGAGGAAACTTCCAGAATATTCTTATCTCTAGCACAGAAGGGTAACCCTTCAGAAATATGGAATCAACACATTTAAAGATGGGGCACCCGCTTTTTACTTTTTAGGGCTTCCCCCACGCAGGGGGTTTTTAGTGGTTATACAGGCGGATTTCGGATTTGAAAACTATCTGTAAAGCGACTGTCAACCTTTTACATTTATTTTAATAGAAAACCTGTGCAGCAGTCCTGACTTTTTTCGCCAGACGGTTTTTGACACCGCCAGCATTCCTTAAAACTTAGAACATGTTCATTCTCCCGCCCTGTTTTTGGGCAGAACATGAACATGTGGTTTCAAAAGGGGACAGCTTGAATCCGCAAACCGCGGCCAAAAGCCGTCCCCCATGTGCCAAAAAAGACAAAATACCAGTCAGAAAATCCGATCGGTATTTTATCTTTGCAGTTTCATCTCAGATCACAAAAGGCCAACACATGCTTCCTATAATGTTTGCTGATCAAAATAGAAGAAAAACACCAAAATGTTAGAGCCTTACTTACTATTTACCCTCTACAATTAAGACTAGGAAGGTTATAATATACCTTCTTCTGTTGCTCCTTAAGATTGTTGGGAGCAGTTTTGAGTGCATTATCCTTCCTTGTTGTTTCTTAAGGGTATTTGGAGCAGTATTTTGTAAGTGAGGGATAATTAGTTGAGGAGTTTATGCTCGTGGGACCGTCCTTTTTCAGGGCGATCATCCCGTACAGGGCACCCCATAGGGCATATAGTGAGTTCAGAGTGATATAGACTTCTCCCATTTGATCTTTGTGTGTGTGTTTTTTTATAGAATAATTAGGTATAGTTTTCCTTCCGGATATTTTGATATATAGTTTTAAGTGATATTTATTAAAAGTTAGGTTTTAGATTGGAATATTTTCCCTTTTGTGTGTATTGACCATCTCTCTCTGCTCTCATTGCTTCAGCTTGTCCTTTCTGACCATGGTGATGTCACTCTGCTGTATCAGTAAAATAGAAGCTTGTTTATCTATGTTACTGACAAACTTTAACCCTTTAGAGCCCAGTAGCCTTGGGTACTACAATTTACAAATGGCCTGCACTCATGTCACTGTAACAGGCTCAGCTAGGAATATCAGAGCTGATATGCCAATCAATGCTGTAGAACCACCCCCATCCTAACCAGGAAGTGTGAGTCTAAATTTGGTTGTGAAAAAAAAAGGCTCTGTAAAACAGCATGGCGAGAACACCCCTTTAATGAACGGACAATATAAAAGCCATTCCTGTCCCAAAAAAATTGTGGCCCATCTTGTGACTATGTGCAGGTTTTATAATACTTCTGGAAGAATTCTGACCAAAGGAGGTCTTTTTAGCACAAATAAACAATACAATGTAGATATGAAACATTTATAGAATGGTATCGCTTGACAACGGTTGGAGTGACAAGTCAAAATTAGAGAATATTCAGGCCTATAGAATATGCAGCTGTAAAACATTCAGTTTCTTATTCATTCTTAATAATACATCTGAATTAGAATGACAGTGAGTTATACACACGGCAAGGGTGTCATTTATTAAGTTTTACATCCTTTGATGTAAGAGCCAAGACTGTGAGAAATTCATGTGGAACCTAAGCTGGTAGCCAGCATGTAAAAGATATTCTCCTATCCTGTATATTTCTGCATTAATTCTAGCTTTATAAATAAGTACCAGCATTGACTACAGAGAGGCTGACGATGGTATACATTAAGGAAGTGGACACGTTACCTCCACTACACACCTGGTAACTAACTCAAGGTCATGAAATGTTATTGACATCTCACATGGAAAATATCATTTTTACATATTTTAGTACATATTTTGTAGCTTAAGGTAAAAACTAAGCTTAAGGCTTTAATATTCATTTTTTTATTCATTTTCAGACACCCAGATATGTAATTGCTACCAGCTACCAGCTGGAGACTTTTTTCATGTGGACGTGTTCCTCTCTGTAACACATGTTATATGTGAGGTCTGTATGTTGTAATGAACCAGCAGGAAAATTAGTGGATGGAAGATATGTCCCTAGTAGGATGCTGCAAGTGGTAGGGAAGTTCCAGGGATGTCAAGGAGGCCGATCCAGTGGTACGTCCCGGCCTTTCCAAACAACAGAGTGGCAGCAGGAGAACTGCACTAGTGGGGCCACCAAGGAACCAGACCTTGGTGGGGGAAAAGACATCAATGTAGATAAGTAACCATAGGTTACTTATAGGTCAATATTTTAGTATAGCTGCTATGCAGTTTGAATGGGCTGTCTTTTTTCTGAACGGCTGTAGTGTGGGTGGGAGGCCGTTCACCCCCCCTCCGGTCCGGGCTTTACCATGTTCCTTTTTTTAAAACCGGGCAGGGGGAGACCGGGTGAAGATCAACTGGTGCGATTGGTTTTTGGAGTCCCTTTTTCCCGGGGGTGCGAGAAAAGAAAACCTGCAAAGGTCCCCCAAAACCCAAAACCAGGGGGCCCTGCACACAGAAACTTCCCCAACTCCCGGGGGAGTATATGTTTGGTTTCCTTTTTGATGCGGGCTAAGCTTTTTTTTTTGGGCTGCATTAAAGGGCTAAATTTAACCCTCTGCAAAAACTTTCTTTTGTTTGGCGTTCATTTTGCCATACAAAAAAAAACCCCCTGTGTTTTTGCTGCAAACCAACCTGCTTGCCCCTGCCTCTGTGACCGCAAGGGCGCATCCCACGGCATAGACAAATACCGCCGGTTGCCCCCGGGTTTTTTGTCCTTGTTGCGGCCGACCCAGGGCCCCGGGGGGGGGGGGCCTTTTTTCTCTGCGACAGGGGAGAAAACCCCCCCCCTTCACTTTCAGAAGCACAGATTCGTCCGAAAACCGGAGGGAATTTTGGCTTCTTAATGTTTTGCCCCCGGGACCCGCCGGGGCAAAACCGCCCAAAAACCCCGTGCAGGGGGGCAAAAGGGCCCTTTTTTTTTTTCCAAAAAACCAAAAGTCAAAAAAGGCAGGGGGGCCCCCCTTCCCCACTGCAATCTGGCCCAGGCAGCAGTTCATTCCTATCACTCCCCTCTTACAACCTATGCGGAATCTATTTTTCCCTACAACTGACAGCCACTGATTCTGAGGAGTAAGGGACTGCTCTGGCTTCCCTCCCCTCTCCCCTCCCATACACAGCCTTTTAGATTCTCACTTTCCACTTTAGACTGCTTTATGGGATATTTTCTCTCTTTCTAAAACCCGTGTGATCTGCCCTTCCTTAAAACCTGGATGCTTTTCCCCTATTCCCATTTTGATCTGCTATGTACTGGTATTTGCCAATACTTGCACTGTTTTGCGGCCGTGCACTCGGCGACAGGGGGGGCGGCTTTTCTCCGCTGTCTGTGGAGAAAAGCCCTCCTCCCTCGCATTGAGATTTCTTTTTTCCCCCCCAAAACGGGCGGGAAAAACAATTCCATGTTTTTCGGACCGCCGGGGAAAAAAAATCCCCCGGGGAAAACCTGTGCAGTGGGGAAAAACAGGTGTAAAACCGTTGAAAAACCCCAGTGAAAACCCGCAGGGGGGAAACCCCAAACCATAAAAGGGGGAGAGGGTGGTAAAAGAGACAGTTTGCTGTCAGATCTACTCAGATTCAGCAAGGTAGCCAGCTAGGTGAAGAAGTTATACAAACTCGTTAGCACCTAAAGTAACATTTTTTCATGAGACAATTATAAAAATGAAATTTTTCCCACATCTTCTAAAAACACCATTAAAAAAACAACTGTATAGGGGGTAGTGGGACAGCCCCCTTTTTTCTAATAAATCCCATGATGACATTTTTAAAATGTTTTTTTGAATTCTACTTTTTGGCCACAAGATCCGCATGTCCATTTTTCCAGTTTTGCAAAGGGGGACAGGGTAAAGCGGCCATGTATCACCTTTTTTGAAAGCGCGTGTTCTGGGGAGAACCGACAGAGACATTTAGCAAAAGACCCAGGTTTCACAGTCCTTCCCGGGGACAAGGAGACCGCCTGTCTATACAGACCCATCGCAGAGGGAGAAGGAACTCCGGGAAACAAGAAGACAAGCTGCCAAGATAGAAGGACTGTCGCAGCCGGACCATCCAAAAGGATCGCACCTGAGAACGGGAATTGCCGCCATCTTTAAGTACCTCAGCAATCTGCCGCCAACGATTCAGACTGGAAAGCCGATAAAGTTTAGTTTAGTTTGGGCCATTTACGGGCCAAAGGAGGGTTTCCCCAAAATACATCCTCCTGTTCGGATTTGGGATTTAAAAATATGCACCATACTACTTAAACCCGGTTTTTCATCTGTGGGGGAAATTTTTGGGTCACTTGTTTGGGGGGGAAGGGGGTAAATCATTTAAGGTGTAAGCTCTGTGCTGCCCACGAGCCCCGCAACTGCCACCACACACAATTGTTCCCGTTGGGTTTAAGGTTTTAAAAGAAGGTAAGGGTTTATGGCCTTTCCAAACCCCCCACGTTAGGTAAAGTTCCCGGGCTTTCCGGAGACACTTCTGGCGCGCGCTGTCACCAGGGGCCCAGGATCTATTTGAAATTTGTGTTTGGGATCGTTCACCAACTGTTCCAGAAAATTCAGTAAAACAAACCGTTGTTAGCGGGGTTTTGGAGTCTTTTCTTTGTCCGATTTCCTGAATTCCAAAAAATGGCCCTCGTATTTCGGCTTACAACTTGCGTAGTCGTTGCAGGAAAACAGCGATCGAAAGGCGACTGCGGCGGAGATTTTCCCCGGCGTCAATGGCGCCGCCCAGACCCAAGCCAGGGTGCCCCTAAGTACACACCCAATGATTTATTCCCTTTGGGGCCCCACTATTAAACCCCTCCCCCAAAATTTGACGGGAAAAACATGAAACTCAGGACTGGACAGAAAGGTTGCTACACTTTAAAAATGTAATTTAGCCGGAACTGGGGGCGAGATAGCCCTGGGGGCCGGAGGGGACGTTGGGACAGTAATGGGCGACCTGACAAGGGGGACACACTGGAGAAAATATTCTCGCGGGGAAGGGGCCCAAAGGGGGTTTACCAAAAAGTGGTGCACCTTCGAAGTTACTTTTCAACCCCCAAAGAAGGGGAGACCCCATGCAGTACCTAATCCCTGCGGGAAAACATTGAAGAAAAGCGGCGAGACCCAGTGGCTAGGGGGCCTTTCCCAAATAGATAAGCACTAAGGACCATTCTTTGTGGGACTGTACAATAAATCCTTACAGGACAAATTGCAGGAGATGCCCCGGGATGAGGGCGACCTACGATTTAAACAGTGTCACTTAGCCCTGTAAGGGGGGAAGAAAACCCCATCCCCGAGGGGAAAAGGGCGTGAGTAGTACCCAAGCAAGCAGAAACAAGGAGCAATCTTAACAGATGGGGTCCAGGCTTTACAGCAAGTTGAAGAACTTCGGCTGAGGTGTCCAATGAAGGCAAAACGGCAAAACCCAAAAGTGATTTCGCTTCCCACACACCCCTTTTCAACACTCCACAGCGGGGTCCAACCGCAAGAGGCCCCCAAATGTGCAGGAAAGGGGGCCCCCTGCGGGGCTTTCAACATAGGCCCCATCGCCAAGAGTGTCGCGAACGGTAAGGGCAGGCCGGGTTAAACTACCAACCCCGCAGTGCTGGCGTCCTGGGGCGGGCAACAAAACCAATGCCCATGCGCGGGGAAACGATTTACGCCAGTGTCCTTTTATAAAGCAAGCTAAAAGGGCAGAAAGGTGCATTCTATTTGATACGGGTCAATTACCCTGACCCCGGGAGTTCTTTGAGAGACCTTCGGCACATGAGGAGCCAAAATGGCAGCGTAATTAGCTGAGGGCAGCCAACAATGGTGACGGATTACAAGGGAAATTTTTTTGGATGCGGGTCCCGACTTTTGGAAAAGGACATTGGCAAAAGGGAGGGCTTGGTACCCACCCCAAGAGGGGGTAGTATCCGGGGCATGAACGGCTTCGAGACCTGGACCCCAGGCGGGGGCCACCACGCACCGGCCCACCAGAAGTCCTACGACAATGTGAGGGGCTGCAGTTGCAGAAGAACCCCCCCACCAGTCGACCCATTGGGGACGGAAGGTGTCAGCGAGAGCCCCGACAAGATCCCCCCACACGAAAAAAAAATTGGCGCGGTGGAACCAGAAAAGTTTAAAGGGCGGGAATCTTGTTTAACCAGCTCACAGGAAAGTCACAGAACCGACCCGGTACTCGGACCTTGCCACTGTGGGGAGGGGATGTTACCCAATCCCCAACTCAGGGCGCGAGTTGACCATCCTGCAAAAACCCACTACCGAAGTCCATGTTCCTGGAGAAATATCCCGGCGAGAGGAAAGTCACCTAGGCCCACAAGAGGCGGCCTGGACCATGCATTTGGGGCCAGAAGGGGGAGCCCTGACGGCGAATGAAAGGCCGAGTATTATGGCCAATGGGGAAATTTACCGCGACCCTGACTCCAGGGGAACAACACGTGGAAGATACCCTCTGGGGAAATTTTCCCGAGGGGTTCTCAGACAAATGAAAACTTCGGGTGGCTTCTACCATCGGCATGAAATTTCCCACACAGCCCCCCCACAAGAAAGGTACGACAAATCCGCCCCAAAAATTACCAGAATGAAAGCATGGTGGGGCCCCTGCGGAGAAAAAGGATGATTCAAAAGTCAAAACCCGGGGGGCCCCATTTTTTGGTGCAAAAAAAAATGGGAGTCCAGTTCGCGTAGACTCAGGAACTAAATGCCCAGACCACGTGACGCCACCCCTCCCACGGATTTAAAGGGGCGCGTCCCTCGGGTGCAAAGTTCTTTTCGACCTTTACCCGGCCAGCGGAAACTGGCAGACCAGGGGCTGAGAAAATAGGCAAAGACAGCTTTCCTCTCCCATGGACTCTCATTTTAATCGGAGCCTTTGGGCTTTTTCCCCCAAACCCCAGGACTTCCAGCGGGTGAGGAACATGTCTAGGGGCTTAACTTTGAGTCGGTGCGATCACCTGGAGATGTGGTGGTGTCGGGGAAATTTTTTTGACGGACACTTCAGAAACTCGGCAGGTTCGGAACAACTACCAGACCAGGGCTTAAGATCAAGCCAAAGAATGGCCAGCTCTCCACCGCGAAAGGTACTTTTGGGGTGTGGCCTTCGAAGGGTACAGCCGGCCCCCCCAAAGGTGGAGGCATCCCCCAAAAATGGGCCCCGCCCTGTTACACAGGGGGCAGGCATTCCTGGACGGCTGGGTATTACCCCCAAGGTTTATAACCCCCCTTTCGCTCATCTGAAGGCCCCCCCTTAAAAGGGTTTTACTTAGGGGTACTCTGGGGGGCCAAAGAACGCCCTATTTAGTTGGGGCCCGGGGAGAAGAGGCTTTTTTAAGCGGGGAAGAGGCGCTGACCATGCTCCAATTTTGGGCCTAACCCGGTTTACACCCCCTTTTTGCGTATACTGACGGGAGTCACATGGGTTGGGGTGTGCTGCCCAACCAGGGAAGGGGGGAAAAAGAAATTTCCTATCCAGTTCCTTGCGGGATCAGAGCACAATCCTGCAATTTAAACCCTTTAAATTGGAACTGTTAGCCCGGTGTGGCCCTGACTAAAGGGGTTTGCAGAGTACATGACAGTGACGTCAGACCGACAACAAACCCTTGGCGCATTTTGGGGAATGCTAAACTTGGGGGCCCTCGAGCAAGAGGTGGCCGACCCAAAATACCCAATTCCCATTAATTTTGGTCAGGGAGGGGAAAAAGGGAAGCTGATGCCCTCTCCGGGGCCCCTCAGACACCATCCCGCACAAGATAGGAATTAAGGACACGAAGTGCCCGACTTTAACCCTTCCCCCCCGGTTCCAGGGTGTGGCACCTAAGGGGGGGGCTCGGGATGCCGATGGTGTTGGAAAGACATGGCGATTTGGGAGAGGGGCCAAATGTTGCCCCGATTTACAGAAATAAGGTGGGTCCCGGGCCGGTCTGCCCCGACCCAAGAGCAGACCCACTGCAAAAGCTGTTAGGGAGTGGAAACGATGTTTCCAGGTCTCTTTTCCGGGCCATCTACTTAAAATCGGGGTTCAACAGACAACAGATGTTTCCCCATGTCATTAGGGCCAAAGCTCTCGGGGAAACCCATGAGAGTCCCATTTTTGGATGACAAAACCTTAAAATGGTCAAATGGTTACTGCCTGACTTGTTAAGCTGGGGGTTTTGAACTTGCCTCAATGTCGTACCGTGGTTAATAAAGCACGAAAAGCGGGCCCCCGTTCAGACCACCGGACATCTGCGCCCCCAGAGCTCCTGATGATTGCTATTCAATTTGGGGGACTTGCCTCTGGGCATCGTACTGTTTGGTCATGAAAGACCCTTTTACAAGTATGCCGGGCTTTTCCCCCTAGGGGTCAACTGCAGAGTCTCTGCAGGCGGTCTGCAGTTTAAAAGGGTTTTTGGGGGCCCACAGAGGATCATTCCCACCAAGGGGGTGTTTCCAAGGGCTATAAAGACGAAATGTACCATTTTATGGGGTTGACGTTCCCGACTACTCCGTATCATCCGCAGGGGAACAGCTTGTGAGCGGTTTTAAAAACCCCACCATTTTCCAATGCGCGGACTTTTAAGGGCAGCCAGAAAGGGAGGTGGGCCCAGTACCTGCCTGACTGATTGGCCTTAAAAAAGGTTCCATACCACGGCTACCCCCACACATGCGATGTTCGGGAGACCGGGTCGAGAGATTGAGGATCTTTTACAAGCCCATCCGACAGCACCACCACCACCGTACCACGGCCGGGGCCCCGGAAAACCGCCGCCGCGCGGACGGGGCCAAGGTTGTTGGAGAGTGTCGAAACAAGTGGTGCACCAAAAACCCCCGCCTTGCAGAGAACAGTTTTTTCCCCCGGGATCGGGCTGGCAGGAGTAAGAGGCCCTGGGAAGTTTTGGGTGGGGGGTGGGGGGCGGTCCATATGTGGTCAAGAAGGGTGGGCCCGCCATCCCCTACGGGTAGAGCCGAAGGGGGAAAGGGGGCCCGTCACAAAACGCACAGAAAATTTTTAGGCGCTGTTTTTGAATTTCCGAAACAAGCCCCCTTTCCACCCCTGTCCACACCCCCTATTAAAAATGGGGGGGCTTCCCTTCCGGGTCAACGAGGGTTTCCCGCTGTGACAATCTTGCCACCCAAGGGGGGAAGTGGGGCAGCCAACAACTCCTCCCCAGGAGTGCCTGAGGCCCCTGAACCTATAGCCCCCCGTAGGACCCCCCATCCAACACTGTGTACCCCCCCAGCGCTATGCCAAAACAGTTTTTGTGGGGGGTTTTTCGAGGACGCCAACTTCTAGGGGGGGGTAAAGTGGGATAGGGACAGCCTCCCTTTTTTTCAAAGTAAAATCCCATGCATGACAGTTGTAACAGTTTCTTTGTATTCTACTGTTTGGCCACAAGAAGCCGCTATTCCCGTTTCCAGTAAATCAAATGAGGGACATGGTAAAGACGGCACTGTACACCATTTTTTGAGCTGCTTGATTCGAAGAACCACAGAGCATTGAGAAAGACCAGGTTCACAGCGTTCCAGGGACAGAGGAGAGCCTGCCCCTCTATACAACCCATCGCAGAGGGAGAGAGAGAACTCCCGGACAAGAAGGACAACTGCCAAGATAAAGGGCTGCTGCGCCGGACCATCCATTCCATCCATCTGCACCTGAGAACAGATTTTTCCGGGCCCTCTTTTAAAGGGCCACGGAGCGTCACCAACGATTCAGGGCTGTGAGAAGGCCGATATTAGTTTAGTTTTTAGGCTCAGTTTTCAGGCCAAAGGAGGGTTTTCCCCAAAAACCCCCCTGTTTTGGACTGGGGATTTCTAGTGCACCAAAACTATTGAACCGGTTCATCTGTGAGGGGGAAATTTGTGTCACGTTGTTTGGGAGGGAAATGGGAAAAAAATTTAAGCTGTGTAAGTGCTGTGCTGCACCACGACCCCCTGCCTGCCACCCCAAAAATTTTCCCTTTGGTTTTAGGTAAAAAGAAGGAAAGGGTTAGGGCCTTTTCTTCCGAACCCCAGGTTAGTAAATTACCGGACCAGGAGTACATTTTTGGGGGCGCGTGCGCACAGGGGCCCAATATATTTGTAAATTTGTTTTTGGGGTTTGTTCACCAATTTGTTCCAGAAAATTCAGAAAAAACAAAAGTTTTGGCTGGTTTTTGGGAGCGTGTTCTTTGTCCGTGACTTCGCTGTATTCCGGAAAACCTGCCCTTGGTACTCGGCTTACATATAGACATAAGTATTGGTTTTTCACATCTGAAGATACTCGTCATTATGCAAGTTGGGATGTACCTTCAAACAGCAAATTTCCTGGCAGTATTAAATTAATACAGTTTGAAATATCTTTCCACAGGGCTGGAATATGCAGCAAACGTGTGTAACCTATAAACTGATGCATTTCATGGTGTGTTGCAGTGTTACATGTGTTTTATGAATGTTTATGTTTGCCATCTATTTCGTTTTTCTCGGGTATACCATGTTAATATTTAGGAGACAAATAACACACGATTCCCTTTTAAGCCAAAAATTAATGAGTATGAAAATTAAGAAGATTTCCACCATGGTGCTTATTTTGGGAGAGTACAAGAAAATTGTGTAAGTAAACTATACTCCAAGCAATTTATTTCCCCCAACTTGGATGCTAAGGGCGGCATGTATGAACGGGGCTGTGCCAGATATCTGGTATCTTTTCAGCCCGATATCCAGCGCAGCCCCGATCATACATTTTTAAATGGCCCGTACACCAATATCGGGCGCATTACAAAGTGCAAGCGGCACTTTGTAATGCGCCCGATTTCGGGGACGTGCGGGAGGTGACGCACACTAGAACCGTATGAAGCTACAGATTTATTTCAAAGTGGTTTACCTGAGCCAGAAATGTTGTGTTACTGCTAGACTGCGCCTGATTTATGACCCGCTGTAGAGCTACCAACATCCAGTTCCAGAGCTTACCATGACATTTAACACAGGAATGTTATCTCAACCTTTTCAATGCTTTTCGATAGCTTCTGAGATAAGATATCTCGCTGCAATTAACCCCTTAACGACCCTGGATGTATGAGTACGTCCCAGGGTCGCTAAGGGGCTTTGCAACGGGATTGCTCCGTGACCTCGCCGCACAGCCGGCGGGTGTTAGCGGCTGATCGCAGCAAACACCCAGCAGTTACAGCACGGGGGACGGGTGGCACCGCCCACGCTGTTTAACCCTTTCGATGCTGCGGCAAAGGTGGCCGCGTCGTCTAAATGAATGAAAATCGGTGCCACGCACCGTTCTTCATTGCAATCGGGGTCCCTGCAGCGTAACTGCGGGGATCCGATGCATGGACATGGTAGCAGGGAGCCTTGTGAAGGCCTCCTTCGCTGCCATGTTCCCGTTTGCCCCACTTCCGGCCCCAGGCAGGAAGTGTGGAAACCGCCATATTGGTACAGCCTAATGCATTGCCTATGCAATGCATTAGGCTGTATTAACGATCACGCCCCTAGTGGTGAAGCGCCAAAGTTAAAGTAAAATAAATAAATAGAGTTTTAAAGTACAAAAAAAAGTATTAAATGTTCAAATCACCCCTCTTTCCCCACTTTAAAATAAAAACGATAATAATAATAAAAAAGTTACACATATTTGGTATCGCTGCGTCCGAAAAAGTCAGATCTATAAAAATATAACATCATTTATCCTGTACGCTGATCACCGTAGAAGAAAACAAATTCCAGACGGCAAAATTGTGTTTTTTGGTCATTTTATGTTACATAAAAATTGGAATAAAAGTGATCAAAAAAGACGCATGCAGTCCAAACTGCTAGCATTAAAAAGCACGCTTCAGCCCGCAAAAAATTCCACCTCACTGACGTCCATAGGTGTTAGTACAAAAAAGTTATTGGTCGCACAAAATGGCGCTGTGGCGTAAATTTCAAAAATAAAAATGTATGGATTTTTTTTTACGGTACCAAAACATAACGGAAACCCTACAAGTTTGGCATTGGCGGATGCATATCAACCTGTAGAATACAGATAACACATAATTTTTACCGAAGATTGAACGGCGTAAAAGCAAAAAACCCGCAAATATGGCGCAAGTACGTTTTTTTCACAATTTGTCCCACTTGGAATTTTTTTGCGGTTCCCTAGTATATTCTATGGTAAATAGAATAAACACCTAGAAAGTAAATCTTGTCCCGCAAAATAAAAGCCCTCATAGGGATATGTAGGTGGAAAAATAAAAAAGTTATGGCTCTGGGAAGGCGAGAAGGGAAAAATGAACGTGTCAACAAAAAAAATCATAAGGTCCTTAAGGGGTTAATTACACTGTGGAACACTCATTTTGGTGCCTTAAAAGTTGGAACCATTTTTGAGTATGCAGGAGGTGCTGGTTCTGAAAATGACCCCCGCTCTAGTTTTGTAGATCCAGCATTGCCACCCCTTTCCAAGTATTATGGGTGAAAGTAGT
>JAODAL010071653.1:0-15438 GCA_025379985.1 Phyllomedusa bahiana
GCCACCTCCACTCGGAGGGTTTGGGTTTACCAAATGTGCATTGGGGCCCCATATGGGAAAATCCCCGAAAACGGCAGAATCTGGGGGGAAACAATAAGTTGCATTTTCCTGGGCACATCTCCGATTTCCCTTTTAATAACAAAAAAGAAATCTGCAAAAACAAACCTTAAAATTTTCCTCCATTTTGCTTTAATTTTTTGAAAAACCAAAGGGTTTCAAAATTCCAAACAATTTATAAATACTTCAAAGGGGGGTAGGGTTTTTATGTTAAAAATTTATGGGGTATTTAAAAAACAGGGGCCCCCGAAAAAACCCCATAAGAACTGGGCGTCCCAAAAAAAAATGAAACAAATATTTTTGAAAAAGTAAAAATGACACTCCCCTTTCTAAGCAAACTAAAAAAACATTAAAAATATGCAAACCCACAGTGAAATGGGGTAAAGATATTAAAACTATTTTGAGTGGAATAACTGTCTTACACGTATAAATGTTATAAGTTCGAAAATGGCGAATTTTTCAAAAAATAAATGATTGTTTGGACCAAAATTTCTCAGTAAAATAAAGAATGTGTCACAACAAAACAAAAACATTCTCTGAATCACATGGGTAGGGAAAAAAGTGTCAAAAAGTTATTCCACATAAATGACAATATTTCAAAAAGGGGGTTCGGGTTAAAACAAAGCGACTAGTTGTAGTGGGAAACTTCTCCCCGAAATTGGGAGGTCAAAAAAAGGCACCAAGAGAGGTAACATATGTTGATTCACACTGTTTGAGGGTGTGACTTTGGGACTAAAAACTTTAGATTTTCATGCTCTAAATACAAAATATTTTTTTTTAAAAAAATTTCCTATGTTCCCTTGTTTTTAGGCTAGTAGTGCCTGCAAAATTGATTGTGTTTGTATTTTCGCCACACCACGGACCTATCCCCCATTTTTCTGAAAAAAAAAAAAAAAAAATACCTTTTTTGGGTTCACCAAACATTGTTTTTTAAATTAAATCCATGGCATGTAAATTTGCATGTTATTCTATGTGGATTTACTGCATATTTTTAAGGGGTTAAGCTAAAGATGAGGTCTGTGTGTGAATCGAGACCTAAGGGGAAGTGAATCTGCCAAAAGAGGGTTGCGGCTTTTTTTGTGCATATAAAAAAAGGAAAAGATGACCAAAATGAACTTTTAACAAACCAGCACAACGTACATAATCACAGCCCTTGCAGCAGCTCCTCTGGGCCCCCCTCATTCACCTTACAAATGATTTTATGGATACTTTGGAAAGAATAAAATCACACTACCAGACTTCCGTTAATTTTCCATTCCTATGTCAAAGGGCATCAAAATCCTAAGCCTCCAAAAAAACAATTTAGATCGTAACAGTTTTCTAGCTTGAATTTAGGTAAAGAGAGTTCCACTTCAGTTCTTTCCTTTGTCTGGTTTGGTCAGTCTGAAAAACCCCATACGTATTCTTTTTCAGCGGGAAAAAAAAAATAGAACAAATTCCCAAAGTTTCGTATTTGAGAAGAAAAAAGATAGAACAAGCATTTGATCAAAATTAGTGATTGTTTTGATTCACTAACAAATTTCAGTTTTACATTATTTTATAGAGTGCTTAAAGGGTTCTTCCTCAAATTTTTTTTTATGTTTAAAAAATCTTGCAAAAAAAAATCACTTTTTAATATTGCCTTACCAGTGTCCGACCATTCCCCAAAAAAACCCTCTCTATGGGGTGAAACAGCTCCCAGGCCGCAAACTACAGACCGGTTCAATCTCTCTGATGGGGTGCAGGCATTGGTTCTATAGAAGACCGCTTTTACGCAGCCTATAGAAGCCAGTAAACGCCCTAACTAAAATAAACCAAGAAAACGGACTGAGGGGAAGATGAAAAATCTATGAGACAACCCCTTTAAGACCAGGAATTAAAAAATATTCAAGACTTACATAATTATATACAGTAGTAGACATTTGATTAGTCATGCAAGATTAATCGCACTCTACAGACTATTAAAATGACGAATTAGTTTCAGCTACTTCCCAAAAGTTACTGCATCCACCTTGCAAGATTAATTCTATAAAATGACAATGAACTACACAATACCTTTGTCACAAATCAAATTGAATGATGTCGAACACAGAAGAGTGGGGGTCCCCGGACAAGAATAGTCTGTGGATCCTTTGCTTCCAAACAGCTCAGCATAGAGCATCCTTCTTTAGGTCTTTTGACAAATTCTCAGGTAATTGTGAACTATATAATAACTAGCCAAGTCCCTTACATACACTCTAATACTCAGAAAGCTACTTTAAAAGGGGTTTTCCACTTATAGCAATAGTTCCCAGGGCCCCAATAAAATGAAAAAAACAAACAAACCCCAGCTCACTCACCCACCTCCAGCCCCATGTCTTCCCGGTCTCCTGTTTTGCCCTCCCTTCCCAGTTAGTTGCAGCAGTCACGTTCCTTTACTTACATCACTATACATAACTCTTCACTTCCGAACAGCAATGTAAATTAGTTGCACGTGACCGCTGCAGCGGTTATGTCCCTGTTCGGAAGTGATGACATATTAGCAGAAGCCATGCACAAGGTAGGTTTCTATTTGCCTTTTTTATATTTTACTGGGGGCCCTTGCGCTGCTTCTATTTTCTTACGAGGTGGACAAGCCTTTGAAATGTGATAATCGATCTTGCTTGCATTCTGGGCCACTGTACTACACTGCAAATTGCATGTATGTTATGTCTACCTGGCTAATACTATGAATTTGTTTGAAAGACTTGATCAAATACAGGTAAGATAGGACATCCATGTCTGATCAGGGAGGGTGGGGGCTTGACCACTAGATATGACATCCATGTCTGATGGGAATTAACAGGATCTGAAGTGACATAGCCTTTCCTTGACCCTCACTAATCAAAAATTGATGGTATAGCCTAATGAAAGAATGTAGTAGGTTTAAATACCACATGTATACGTACATTTGATATGATCTTAAAGGGGTTCTCGCACCATGCTGTTTCACTAAGTTTCAGCATGTTTGCACTTACTTTGTCTCCTCAGCAGTGATTAGCATATTCAACTTCTAGGTAACTGGTTCACACAACAATAATTGGAGGACGTATTTCGCCCACAATTATGCCGTGTGCTTGGGAGCGGGTGCGGGGCGGGGTGGGGGGCATGACATGTCACTTCTCTCCCCGCTTGCACAATACATAATCCATTGTTCTCTATGAGAACTGTGGATTACCGTAATGAATGGGACGTATTTTACCCCGTATTTAGCGCAGTGCAGCGCGAAATACGGGGTGAAATATGTCCCATTTTAAGCGGTGTGAACAAAGCCTTAGGGTATATTCACAAGGCTTATTTGGGCGCCACGTATTTCGGCATGTATTGCGCTTAATACGCAGCGAGATGTGCGCCACAATTACGTTAAACCATAGCTCTCATAGAGAACTATAACTTACGCCTTGTCCCCCCACACGTACAATACGATAGTAGTGTACACGCAGGGAGATAAGTGACATGTCAATGTGGCCGGCGGTCACTCCCTACTCTCAGCTAGTCAGATAACAGATGTCCGACTTGGTTACAGGTAACCTTACCTGTGTGCACTTCAGAGCACATAAAAAACGCTCTTATCTCATGACTAACGTAAAAGCTATTGACCAATGAATTTAGAAAAAGTCTTCACTTAACTATCCCTTTCTGCCGAAAGCTAAACTTTGTAGTAAGAAAACCTTTTTAAGTTCTATTCCCTGCACTTGACTCCTTGGATAAAGTGAAGAGGAACTGTTCCTCGGACAGTGTAGGGAGATTGGTTGTCACCTGTGAAACCTCAGGGACAACAGGAAATGAGCTAAAAGTTTGAAGCAGAGATGTGAACTGTGTATAATAAGACAATTGGGATATTTATAAAAAACAGTCTAACAGCAGTACTGACTTTGCGGCCAATAGCAATCAGAGCAGTACAAAAAATTAAAGCTGAACTATGGGCAACATGGCCGGTATTACTAGTAAACAGTTTTGTCTTTCTACAGTATATCTATATCTTTATGCCTATAAGAAATCTATCAGGCTGCCTAAAACCCTCTGGGTATAGGACAACCTGACCAGAAATATGCATTTTGCTAATTTGAGCAAGTTACAAGTAGGATTTTTTTTGTACTGCAATAACCAAGCTATTTGTCATATACACCCAAATTCCAATAACATTCACAAAAAAAAAACACATCAAATTTTGAAAGAACATTTTTCCTTATAAAAGGGGTTTTTGGGTAAAAAAACTTGATTGAAAAAAAGGTCAAAGAAAAAAAATCTTCAACATATAGTAATTAAAAATGTTTAGTAGTTTTCCTAAAATTTTTCTCCCCATTACGGGCCCCCAAATGGTTGGGTTGCCAAGGGATATAACCGTATTCTCTTCACTTTCAGTCAAGCAGTCAGTTGTAGCCTGAAGACAAGTTATGTATCTATGCAGCAGCAGGGGAGTACAAAGAATTAATGGGGGGCTCAGGGGTGGGGAGCACAAAAAGAGAGCACAAGAGGGTGGGACCACGCCGGGGAACCGTGGGGAAAAATTTCTAGAACAATCCAGCAAAAAATTTGTAAACTGTAGCCCCATACCCAGACAAACGCAATGAACCAAACCCAAACATTTTCTAAACTGAGGAGGAGATGTAGAAGAACGTGTCAAATTAGGGGATGCGGGTTAGCATTTTTCTGTTGCTGTTTGTAATGACCCTGCACTTGTTTTTAAACATTTGTTGTCCAAAGCCAAAGTTAATTAAAATTAATTAATTTAAAATTTTAAAACAAAACTCACAAAAAAAAATTGGAAGAGGTTTTAAAAAAAAGACTGGGGAATGGGTTTTCCAAAACCCCATCCCCCCCCCCCAACCCCCCCCAAAAAAAAAAAAAAGAAAAAAAAAAACTGGAGGGTTATTTTTTCAACCAAAACCATGACTGTGAAAAAAGAGATTACGTTAGAAAAAGCAAGTCCTAAAAAAGCAAATGGCAAGGTTCAACACGGGGAAAAAATCTGATCAAAAAATTGGCAAAACAATTTCAAAATGTTAAATGCAAAACAAAAAGACATGAAACCCCACTAAAACTAACTCTTAAAAAGTTTTCAAGAACCGGGACATGCATGTGCACAAAGGATCAAGCCGGCAGTTAATATTAGATGACCTACGGGTCCTCAGAAGGCACTGAATTTAAAACAGGGATGATCTGATTAGAAAATAAACATGAGGGGCTTGGATTAAAAAATATGTTTTAAAGTGCTACAATGAAAAAAAAAAAAAAAAAAAAAAAAAAAAAACCCCACACTAAAAAATTGTGCTCCCCAAAATTCTATGACCCTAACAAAACAACATGCCCCCTGAAGCTGAAAAAAAAAAAAAAAAAAAAAAAAAACACTCCGGGATTGCAGATTTTTTTCACCTTGCCCCCCCAAAAAAGGGTTTTTAAAGGCAATAAAAGTGTCTCACCCCCCCGAAAGAATTAAAAATTATCGCTGTAATCGTTGCCCTCCCAACAAAAAATTTATCCCGGAAAAGGTGACCGGTTAAAAAAAAAAAATTTTAAAACACTCTCCCGGGATTGATTATTTTGTTCATCCCCCCCCAAAAACGGCAATCAATAACAACCCCCCAAAATGAACTATGAAAAAAACCTCATCCCCAAAAAAAAAAAAAACCTAATATGCCTGTACACGAAAAATAAAAAATATGACTCCAAACTTACAAATATGAAACGAATTTTTTCAACCACTTTCTATTGTGTAAAATAAAAAAAAAACTAAAAAAAAATGATATAGTTGATGCCCCAACCGTAAGAAAGTTACCATTCACTACGCCATGTCATCATGGCGAATGCTGAAAAATAAACCCCAAAAAAATATAATGCTTTTTCTTTCCCCATTTTCACAGCCCAAATTCTAAAAGGGGAAAAAAAAAAAAAAAAAAAAAAAACCCCAAAAAAAAAAAAAAAAAAAACTGGGAAACCTTGCGCCCCCAAAACACAATATGGGAAATCCCTAAAAAAACATTTTGCTATCTACAACATAAAAAACTTTGAACTCTCGGTTCAATATTTGATCAAAAATTTTAAGCGCCACGTTTCAACGTGATCTCAAAACGGGGCAGTCCTATGCTATCTTTACCCCCAAAACGAGCCCTTTTGGGAAGGAAGGGGGGCTTCCCTTTGGGCTGGCCCCGCCCACCCCACCTGCAAAGGGCAGCTTGCAGGTGGGTTTTTTTTTTTTTCCCTCTGAAAAATGGGGTCATTGACCCAGTAGAGCCGATTGGCTCGATTGAAGGTAAAAAATAGCAAGGGGCTGCCCCATTTTTTAATCACTTTAAAGTCTGGGCAGCTTAAAATCTTTTGATCAAAATTGTGAACCCGGAGTCTCAAAATTTTTTATGTTTGGGAAAAACAAAAAATACACCCTAATTCCCAAAGGGGGCTAATTCGAAAAGGGGTACTTCTGGAAAGTTTTTACTTTTGGGAAAAATATTTATGTGCTTTACAAATGTGCATGGCCCCAACAAAATTTCGTTCCCAAAAACCAAATAGCGCCCCCCTTTTTTACACCATCATGTGTCCAAACTGATACCCCCCATAAAAATCGCCAAATTGAAGAAAAAGCGGATACATTTTTGGGGGCTTTTTTTTCCAGGATTCCTTGCAAAATGAAAATTTTTTAGCAAAACTGCATTTTATTGAAAAAAAAATTTTTTTTTATTTCATGGGTTTTTTTAAAAAAAAAAAAAAAAAAAACTGTAAAAAACCCGGAAAGGTCGATATACCATTACACCCAATAATTCCTTAATGGTGTATTTTCAAAAAAAAGGTTTTTTTGGGTTTTATTAAGTTTTAGCAATTGGTGTCGCAAACCGTAAAGGTCAAAAAAAAACCAAATGAAAAGACTCAGTAAAAGTCAAGGGCTAGCAAAGTGAATTTTTGGCACACACTCTTAGGGTATGTTCCAGGCTTTTTTTGGGGGGCCCTTTCGCCACTAGGGGGACGTACTGCGCGAATATACAAATGCCCCCAATATTTCGGGAAACCACACTAAAAAGAACAAGATTAACCCCCCTCTCCCGGGCTACAATAAACGTATTTTTAAAAGTTGGGGGGGAAAAATTGACGTATTTTTATAATTTCCCCGGTCCCCCCCCCCCCGCGCATTGCGGGAGTACACACCAATCAGCGCAACTCCTGAAGACCCCGTAAATTTCGGGTACTTACGCCCCCATTAACATGTAACATACCCTTTAAGGGAAATTCTTTTAACAAAACAAAAAAAAACACGTTGAATTTCGTCTGATAAAATTAAACTGCAATAAAAATTTTCTATAACAAAAGCATTTTTTCACTTTCCTTTTTTTCAGTTTTTTAAATTTAAAACATGGAAAAAAAAGCGGAATGAAAGAACAAAGTAGTAACAAACCCTCTAAATCGTGGGTATAATTTTTAAAAAGGGGGAACAGTTCAAGGGGGTTAATACTTTGCAATCAAAACCTTTTGGATGTATTAAACATATGTTTTCGAGATCTTTAGTGTATACAACTTTATTTCCTTCCTCTTTATTAACTGAATATTGTCCTTTCCTCCTTTTATAAAAAAAAAAAAAATAAACAGGATTTTCAAAAAAAAATCAAAAAACTGCAATATTCTGTAACCATTGGACCATAACTCATTGCCTGCTGCAAGTGTTTGTTTTTGTGAATGTGTGAATCTTTTCAGAGAAAAAATAAAAACCAGTGAACAAATCCATTACACCACATCTGACAATTTATTGGGGCCTTTAACTGTTACATGTATAGAAACACATTACCAATTTGAATGCAAACTATAGAAACGTTTATATATGACACCTTAACATGCAATAACCATATGTCAATAATAGAAATAGCGCAAGTAATAATAAAAATGGTTCATAAAATGTATGACAAACTTGTATTTGAAGACTCAATTATCATTAACAGGGAACTTCCAACCTTTAAAAATAGACTAATCACCATTGGGTATCACCTAAGGCACTGTGGTTATTAAATGTCACTTTATTGGTAAAATCTAGGGTTATTTTACAGTTGACAAAGTAAAATATGCGAGTCAGACTAAATAACTAAACAGTAGGTAATACCTCACCCTTTAAGCACTTTAAGTCATACATATTCAGCCATGCTTAGGCCTTAAAGGGGTTTTGCCACGATTTACGTTGACGTGGGATCCTCCAAAATGTGTATTTAATAACTTTTCTAAATATATGTCATTACAAAAAGTGAAGCCTCTGAGAGTTACAGCTTTCTTTACATGCCCTTCGTTATTTAAAAGTTTGCATTAGACACGACCAGTAGCTGAAAGGAGCTGATCTTGCCGCACTTGCCTGTTTGCACTTCTTATCTGATGACAGGGTATTTGAACGAGCTGGCAAGGGACTGTGGAGAAAGATCTTGTCTTTTGTATAGAGAATCTGCTAGTTGTAATGTGATTATTTGAGTAAACATTGCACAACGCTCCCTGCTTCTTGGCTGTGTTCTCAGCCCCCCCACTCTCTTCCCCATGAGGCAGCGTGTTTATTTTCTCTTCTGAGCAGATTAAGAGGTAAGAAACTGACTTCTTGGCAAAACCCCTTTAAGACGTATGGTGCTGAAAGTATGGTTCTGTAGAACCCTGGGGACAGGTAGCACACACAAATTATAGGCTATTAAACACTGGTGCAATGGATCATATATGGATTGAGTGTGAGTAGACTGTGTATGCTCTATTCTGGAAATGTATTGTCAGTATTTAGGCTTGCATGTAATGTCAGGCATTGAATGGTGAATAGATTTACAAGGATTAAGTCGGTGTAAGAGAAACATGAATGGAAATCATACTTGCAATTCTAAGATCGGTTTAACTAGTAGGTGAGGGCCCTTTAAATTGTAGTCATTTAAACAGTTTTTAGGGTGCAGAGTATCTACCAGTAAACAATATGCTGCGGCTTTGTTTATGAGTAATGAAGAAGACAAAAGGATGGTCACAGACAATCTTTGGCACAATCATGATACAACGAAGCATCATAATCCCTGCGGTGGCTGCAGCAGCCTCTGTACCCTCCTCGTTCACTTCCACAAAAGCCTTGTGTACTACTTTAGACAGGACTAGTTCATTACCACTAGACATTCCTGAAAAATCAGTTTTGCTTTGGTCAAAGGCATCCGGCATTCCCATGTCACTAAGTACAGATTTTAGGTCATAATCATCTTCTAGCTTAAATTTTGGTAAATACAACTCCATTTCTGTAATGTCCATTCTTTCTGGATCTGTCCATTCCAAAAATTTGCTATGTGTTATCTCTCTTTCAAGCTGGAAAGAACAAAACATTTTAGCCGTTACATTACAAAGGGTTCTTAGCAATTTAGAAACTATGCAGGTGGAAGGACAGTGTGCCGAGGTAGGGGCTCAAGACAGAAATTGCCTTAAAGGGGTTGTCTCACTATGCTGCTTTACAGAGCCACAGGCAGCTTCAGACTCATTCTTCCTGGCTATGCTGTGGGTGGGTCTACAGCAGTAATTAGCGTATCAACTCTGCTATTCCTAGTTGAGCCTGTTACAGTAACATGAGCTCTAAAGCGTTAAAGTTTGTCAGTAAGTAATGTAAATAAACTTCTGTGATGAAGATATCACTCAGCAGGTAGTGGCTGCTGGAGCAATGAGAGCAAAAGAGAAGGCCAGTAACTTAGGGAAGGTTGTGTAAACAAGCAGGAGATCAGAACTGCTCTATCTACTAAACCAAGCACAATTGGAACAGCAATGTATTTGGCAAGGCCTGCTTCACATTGGAGGTTCTATCAAAGAGGTGTAATGAGATCCATTTAACGAAAGAAGCAAATGCCGCCCAACAGACCTCATTGACAACAATAAGGTCTATCAGGTTTTTGTTGCGGTGTCTGCCGTTTTAACAGAAAAAAATAAATAGCACAGCTTGCTTTTCTATTTTCTCTGTCATTCCTGGCAGAACTTGCAATGGCGGTGCAGTACAGAACCTCCGATGCAAATGTGATCCTAGCTGAATAGTCTTTATTTACCTTTCCTTAAATGTTTAAAGCTAAATTTATTGAAGTGAGAAAACTCCTTTAACCTCAAATCTAGAAACAGAACTCAGGTCAGAAAAAAGTGGTAGCAAACAGAATTGCTTCGTTTGGCCAACAGGCATTTCCCAGTATGTGATAGCATGGATCAGCCAAGTATGCAGTTTATTTCAATAAGTATAGTGGCTATGCAAATACTGCAGACTTTTTGCAGCATCCATCTTTTAAGGAAATTCTTCTGAACAAAACAAAAAAAAAAATCAAGCATGTTGAATTTGCTCCTGATAAATATTGAACTGTAATTAAAATATTACTATACCAAAAACTATTTTAGCACTTCCTAACGCCAGCATTTCCTTTTCTGTTCAGTTTTTAATTTAAAAAAAGGAAGAACGGTTGCTCAGGGTTTTCAATGGGTTCATTTAGGCTTCAGTTTGCCTCAGTTTCATTCATTTTCCGATCTTGCAGCAAAAAAAAAAAAAAGAAGGAGCAGCATTTTTACATTTAAAAAAATGGAATCCTAAGTGACCCAAATGGATCCTTTCGTTATTGTTTTTACATTGAAATTTATGGAAAACTGATAAACACGGATGGGTATCAGTTTGCACATGTGTTAGGCTAGGTTCACTTCTGCAGAGGTTCCATTCAGAACCTTCGGTGCAGAGGTGAAAATGGAAACCGGTGTATCTGTTTCACAACGGACACCCACAGCACCTGATAGAATCTATTAATTACCCTGGGTCTCTCCGATGTCCACTGTGATGTCCACACAGAACCTTCAATGCTCGGTTCGATGAGCCTAGTCTTAAATCTATCTGTACATTTTTCTGTTCTGCGCAGAAAAGTTTCACACTTAAAAAAAACTGAAGTATACAAACAAAAGGATCTGATTTTGGTCAAATCTCTACAACAGATCAGTTAAAAAAACCAGAAGATTGCACTTCCGTTTTCATCAGTTAATGTTTGTTTTTGACTATAGATACATTTTCATTTTGACGGGAAAGCCAAACGCAAATGTGAGCCACGCCTAAAGGTGGATTTGCACCTGTGTTGTGAAACCTGTTATTCCTTTCCATTTTGACACACTAAAAACTGAAGGCAGCAGTCTCACATTGAGTTCAGTTGTGCTCCGTTCCATCAGAAATCTGTTTTTTTATGACAAAAATAGCGGAGGCTGCTGCACTATTGTTTCTGTAATTTAAAAAAAAAAAAAAAAAACAGATTTCTAAATGAAAGGAGCTTCCAGTTTTTTGGGTTTTTTTTACATTAAGTTCATGGCGATCGGTTAGTATTCCTTTTCAAGTCCATTTCAAGGATCAGTTTCTGCACAAATTGTAGGGTGGTAATTCTCGGATGTGTTTCATCTGACACGCCAACATCCATCCATTTGATGAAGCAGATACCACTGTAAGGCCATGTTCACACGGCTTAAAATGGGCCGTATTTCGGTCCGTAATTACGCCGTATGGACGCGGGCGGGGGAGTGAGCGGGGGGCCGTCACTTTGCCAGCCCATTGACTTGCATTACCAGCGGCGCGTAAACGCCGCTGGTAATTCACGTCACTTATCTCCCCGCCCGGCGGATTCGCCGAGCAGAGGGAGTGGACGTAATTCATAGTTCTCCATGAGAACTGTGGATTACCTTAATGAATGGGCCGTTTTCAGCCCGTAATTTGCGCACTTCGGCGCGTAATTACAGACCGAAATATGGCCCATTTTAAGCTGTGTGAACATGGCCTAAACGTAATCCTTTTTAGCCGAAGCAACTTCATTAGCAGAGAGGAGTCTGCTTCAAAGGCACATGTGCAGTAGGGTTTGCTAAACCGCTTCAGAAATATTGCTATCCTTGGTCTGAAAGACAATCATTTTCCCTTTTTGCAATCCTGATAGCAACTAGGGATGCGTGTGCATACAACCTATTGTACACCATATATACCCACTAAGCCAACTCATGACATGAGACCTACCTCATGAGCTACACTTTGCTGACATCAAAAGTCATAATATCACTCGAATGTGTTATATGTTCAATGATTATATGTTCACATAACCAAGTGCATGTTACTATTTGAGCATACAAAATAAAGTTGGGACAACCTTTTTTTTATACAAATATACAGGTGTCCCTCTGAATTTTGATAATACCATTCAAAGCACCAAGACACACTATGTCTGATTAACATAACTCCATGGTTAAGTAAACGCAGATTTGCCATCTGCTTAGGAAAGACATATTGTAAAACTTTGAAAAAAAAAAAATAATTAGAAAGTGAACAAAATTTACGGCAGTGAAAGAAAACCATTCACTGATGAACGATCAGTGATAATCACACACAACATACTTTGGATTTCTTGGCCATGGGGCACAGTCATTGTAACAGAGGAAGAACTGTGAACCCTGAACTTTCAGTGAGATCAATGACTTGGTACAGACATAAGACATCTATAAAGAGCAGACGTATAGTGCAGTTTCTTACCTTCTCTAGTCCAGTGGTTCCATCTTCAATATCATCAGGAAGCATTATGATCATACTCAATTCATTATTAACATATGGTAACTCAATGACTTTGGTGAACAATTCCCCGACATAGGTCATTGGATATTTGGCCTTTTTATACATCATCTGCACTGGTTTAGTTTCATTCTAAACAAGAGAACACATTTTATTCAGCACTCAAACTACTGTCTTTAATGTATTCCATACACATTTAAATGAGTTCCTATTTAATTAAATGGAGAATAAGAATTGTAAATTTGAATATGTTCGGGGCAAAGGGTCATTCTAATATGAGCTTACAAGGCTGGCCTTACCTGCCCTTAGTTACTTAAAAGCTTCTATTAGACACGACCTGAAAGAGCTGCTGGCCAGGCTTGCGCAGAGAACACTTCTTATCTGATGAAAGGGAGGGTGAAGAAGCTTTCAAGGGGCTGGGGAGAATTATGTTGTCTTTTGTATACAGAATCCACTAGTTGTAGTGTGATTATCTGAGTAGATCCCTGCTTTATCTGATGATAGGGAACATGAAGGATCTTTCAAGAGGCTGTGGAGAAAAGGTGTTTTTTGTATACAGAATCCACTAATTGTAGTGTGATTATTTGAGTGAACATTGCACACGATCCCTTATGCATGGCTCCGTGCTCTGGCAGTCTCTCAGCTAAGCTTTTGCTTCTTAGCAGATAAGGCACTTCCTGGCAAAACCCCTTTAAGGAAGACCTGCGGTCACGTCTGACATGCTTGTTTTTTTTTTGTTTTTTTTTAACTCCTAGTGTTCACCACAAAACATTTCTGGAGCAGTTTTCCATATATTTCCCCTATTATTCCTCCTAGATATTCATTACTAAGAAGTGACATGTCAATTCTTTTCCCCCCACACGTATTGTACGCCGAGAAAAATGGCAGGTAATCATAGCTCTTAATGAGAGCTATGAATTACAGTTTTTGCGAGGCATAATTCGGGCATATTGCAGCGCAATTATGCCGCAAAATACGTTGTGCGAACATACCCTTCAAAGGTAAGTGGACATGTTCACGGTCTTTGCTGCCACATCCACTAGTGGTGTACCTATGGCTTACAAAGGTTGTCTCACTACAAGGATTGCTTTTTATGTTAAAGATCTTGCAAAAACGTGTCACATTGCAATAGATGTCCATTAACTGTGCCCTACCTATTCCTAGATATTACATATTGTATGGGCTGCATCAGCTCCTCAGGTCACTACAGCTACAGACCTGTTCAATCTTTCATTATAGGCTGTAAGCACTGGTTGCTATAGCTACAGACCTGGCTTCTACTGCAGCCTAGTAGAAGCCAGTAAACCCTTCCCTGAATTCAAAGTGAAACCAAGAAAACAAGACTGAGGTAAGTTGAATTGATGTAGTGAGACAACCCCTTTAAATATAAAAACAGCCAATACATACCTTATTGAGCCTGAAAGGCATTTCATGCGTACAATTCTTGTCAAACTGATTTGCCCAATTTCCTTTAAAGTAAATTGCATTGACAAGTACTAATCTGGTAAGGGATCCACACTACCACTTGGCAACAGGTCCTGGATTTTACCTGAAAAAAAAAAGTTAAAGGGTTATTCTTACCACATTGATTAGCTTTAAGCACGAAGAAAAAAGATAAAGACTATTACCAGATACACTGCTGTTCCTTTTGCTTCCCCCAACTAAGCGTTATCTCCTTGTGACAAAAGCTCCTTAGTTAAACCAATATCTCGTTTAATTGCTCCAGCTGTTTGGGCCCAAAATTCCCTGTGTGTCTTATCAGTACCACATAATATTATTTTACTTTTTTTAAAATGTTTTTATTATTGCCATTATAAAATAAAACTTACACCTTCTCCCTTACCCTGAATCCAGCACGGGCCCCATCCTTCCCCTTTTTGAAGAAGAAAGAAGTAAACAAAAAAATTGGGAAAATTCCCACTGGGGCCGCACAGAAAAACCAAACCCCCTGACTCCAGATCGACAGCTCCTGCAGCAGGACCCCCTTTCAAAAAAAGAAATGGTAAACGAAAAAGGAGGAAAGAAAAGACGGCGCAGCCTGGATCAAATAAGTATATTGTTGTTTTTTTATTTTGCAAGGGCATTAATAACAAAGATATTAAAAAATAAAATAGCTGGACAAACATTTAAACAGGTCCATTGATTGGAAATTAAAAAACAGAATACGGTGATGCAAAACACTATATATAAATTTGGTATCACAAGTACTGATCTGTGAAAAAAATTTTCAGGAATCACCATACCACAACACTGGGAATGGGTAAAAAACGGCCCTCACTGTTAAGGCTTTTTTTTTTCCCAAAATGGCTTTAGGTGTTCAAAAGTATGGCAAAATGAGGCTATTTTCGAGTCAGATTCATCAGTTTAAAAAAAGGTGGTTGACCAGCAAAATAGATAAAAAAAAAATTTTATATATATACCTTCGCGTTACGCTCCCAACCCACAAGGGGGGAACTCTCTGGATCTGGGCTTTTTCTCTTTCCTCAAATTTTTTTAAATTCCTAATTCTCCTTTGCCCCTTTTTGACCCAATCTTACCCCATTACACTAATTCTTTTAGCCTTCTCTGGACAAACTGCCCCTCATCCATTCAGAAATATCCCCTCCATTTTCTCAGGGGCTCACGACACCCTCATCCTATGCCCCAATCTCCTCCCCCCCCTGTCCGACCCGGCTGTCAAAAAATTTACAATGAACTTCCCCAACCACCCGGACATGTTGGCACACCACACACCCCACCACCAAGGGCAGACCCCCACAGCTTGGCACACACCCCCGCTCGTTTCTACAGCGATGTTCCAGGTGGTGACGGTGTGGAGAAAGTCAAATCCCGCAGACTTTCTCCCCAAAAAATTA
>JAODAL010071654.1:0-15438 GCA_025379985.1 Phyllomedusa bahiana
AGGACGGGGATTTTAAAATGTCCGTTCAAGTAACATGAGGGTTTAAAATCAACGCCTTCGGGGCATTTTTTAATTTGGGGGGTGGGGCAGGTTTAAGGGTAGGCTGGGGTAAAAGAAGGGATAGTAAGGGTTTGCCTTTTTTTCTGTGACTTTTTTAACCTGTGTGTTCCCAAAGAGTAACGTACCCATTTGACGTTGTGGATGTTAATTTCAGCTTCTCCACCCTTTTTTTTGGGGTAATAATGAAGGTGTTGTTGCCCCCATAGACTTTATGGTCATCGGATAATCGATGCTCACTTCGAAAAAATTATGATAGCGGCCGACTATCGACTATCGACGATCTCGATAGCCAACGAAATCGTCAACACTCAGGGCGGCCTTCCTTAAACGTGGGGCTAAGCCCCTCCCTCCCCCCAATGTTGGCAGCAAGCCCAGCATGCTTTCCTACCCTGCCGGCTAAAAGCACCATTACCCTTACTTTTACTATTTTAGGGAGGGGTTTTACCCCCCCCTTTAGTGGCTAAAAGGGAAACCCTTTGTTTTCCAGAATGAGCCCAAATTTATCTGAAATGTTTCATTTTGACTATTTTTGCGTTTTTTGAAGGGGGTGTACAGGTCATTTAATAAAATACTAAGGTATTGCTGCACAATAAAATAAAGAAAACCCCTATACTTCCTGTCTTCTTCTGAATGTAACATCACAACTGCAGTCGCTAATTGGTTAATTTGATCACCCGCCTATGCTTACATAACTGTTCAGAGGTGCTCCCTTGTGAACGGTGATGTAAAGGAAGTGGCATGTGACTTCTGCAGCCAATCAGCAACTGCACTGGTGATGTTCCATTTAGAAGTAGACAGGAAGTAAACAGAAGACTGGGGAAGACAAGTGCTGGAACAGAGGTGAGGAGCAAGGTGAGTATAGGTTGTTTTATGGGTATGTTTTGAAAATATGTAGAAATCTTCACGATCTTGTGACAAGCTTTTATTTGTATCCGGGTATCAAGCAAAAAGCTGGTTTAAGATACATTGATGTTACATGTACAATATTTGCGATTTAAGTCAGTGCATTCTTAAGTCATAGCACAGTATGTATGCTTATTGTCTCTATGATAAGATATATGCCAGCAGTGTCGGACTGGGGGTCTAGGGTCCACAGGTGGAGTTGACTCTAGGGGCCCACCAGTTGAGCTAATTCTGGGCCCACCAAAAAAGCCGCCCCCATGCGGCCGTGTACACGGCCCTAAAACAGAGCAAAGACCGGGTGGGAAAAATCCTACCTGTTTTTCCCTTGTCCGTGAAAAGGGCCCCCTTACACATTATCCTTAGTCGAACCGGGGGGGCGCCAAACAAAAAACTTCAGGGCCCCATACAGCTGAAGCGTCTGGGGCCCCCCTAAAACCTCCCCCCCACAACCCCATGCCCCAGAAAAATGCAATTGTGCCTTGTTTTTTGGATTTAGTTTTTTTTGGGCTTTACAACATACAGTTTTTTGTATTACGGGGGCAGCCAAAAACAAGGGCCCGCAAATACCCCCCATGATTCCCCCTATTTGTTACTGATAAAAAACCAGTATAACCCCGACCAATATTTCCAAAACAAAAATATAAAAGACAAGCAATACCGCAACACACCCCATATCTCCACCAAAATACCCGATTAATCCCCCATACTGTCACTGAAAAATTCATTACAATACCAATATTTATGCCAAAAAAGTGACCATAAAGTGGTAGATCAAGTGTACACAGGAATTAAATTTAGGACCAAAAGTTTCTTTGTCTGATTTACTTGTTACTTTCCCTTTTCTTTTTATTTGGTCCAGATCTCCAGATGACTTCCTCCGTCCCCACTCATCCTGCGAATTCAAGAACACCTAAGTCCTCACTTTTTTTTACCACTTTTGACCTGTGCCACCCCCCTAGTTACAAACTCCCCATCCATAGTGCCTAATGGTAAAATTCCCCCCCAGGTAACCCGGGTAGTTAGGTATAAAACCCCCCCTTCTAATGGGAGCTGGGTGTAACGAATCCAACCGGGTGGCTGGAAAACGGGGCGGGTATGGTGGATCCTCTGGGCCCCCGCGGTTGCTGATGGTAACCCCAGCAGTGGGTACCCAAGTGCAGGTCCAGGTAGCGGGGGGCTGGAGCGTAGACGGCACTGAAATGTAAACCGAAAAACGTGTGAAACCGCCCCGGTGAGCGGGAGAACCGATGGCACAGTCCGGGATGAAACAACTACGGGTATAGCAACGGGGGAGCGGGTTATGTAAACCAACGGGTTTGGCAGAAAGCAGGTGTACAGCAGGAAGCGAAAAAACTACAGGAACGGTATAACAAGACAGCAGCAGAAACAGCAGCCAAAGGGGTAAGGGCTCTATTTGCTGGAAAAAACAACGAACGACACAGAACACGGGGGGAAAATTTTCCTTATATACCCAGAGGTCAGGGTCACTTGGGCGGGAACCGTTTTTAAATAGGGGTTGCAGTGCCCCGTCCCGTGCCCTGGGAGAGAGCCCCGTTTTGCACCGGAACCAGGGAGTTTTAGGAAGCACGGGTTTAGAAAACCCAGAGCCAGGGCCCACCAAGGGATGTCCCCGCGCGGGCCGGGGAACAAAAAAGCGCCCAACGGGCACGCTGAGGGTCAATAGCAGGGCCCGGGTTCCGTGAACCGTGACACCGGGGGGTGGGCAAGGTAAGTGATCCCCCCAAAGGAAAGGTGGGGGGGGGTTAGTAGGAAAGTCGGGTAGTCAGGGGGGAAAAACTGCACACAAAAAGATATCCGGGTTAAAATTTTCCGCACGGACTAAGAAACCACCATGGGGAACCCAAAACCGGGAAAGGTTTAAAAAAGCTTTCTTTTTTAAAATCCCGGGTTAAAACACCCATAAAAAACAACACACCCCAAAGCAGGTAATAAAACAAAAAACAATTTCGAGCTCTTAGCTCTTGCCAATCGGGAGGGCAAAATTGTTTGCCGCCCCGGGCTTAACCCTTATAAAACATAAGTAAAACCAATCACCATCTACACTCAAATCACTAAATTCTTTAGCAGCATAAAGCACATTTTACCTAACCCTTGGCCCTGTGTATCACTAAAATTATGCTATAAACTTGATTTTTAAAAAAATATAAAACCTTTGTGCTAGGGTTATAAACGGTTTATACAAAATTTAAGGGTTTTGAATGTAAATGCGGGGGGAAGTAGGAAATTTTGGAGCCGGGGGGGGTAAAAGGGGTAGTAGCGGGGCGATTTGGGGGGGGAAAAACCCCTAACATTTGGTTACCACGGGGCCCCGCCCGTTAGGTTAAAAAAGCTGGGGGGTGCCGGAAAATGGGGGTTTAATTATTTGGGTTTTAGGTAGCGGGGGCCGGTTGGGTTAGGTATTAAAGAAAGGTGGGTACCCAAGTGGCTAGGGAGTTAGCTGGGCTAGGTAGCCAGGTAGGTAGGTAGCGGGTGTTTTAAGTAGCCGGGCAGGCAGGTGGGTAAGTTAGGTGGGCAAGTAAGAAAAGCCAGGCGGGTTGGTAGCCAAAAATTTAGCCAGGCGGGACTGTGGGAAGGAAAACCAAAGGGGGAAAAGTGTGGTACCGGGCCCGGGCGGGTGGGTTGGGAAAAAGAAAAGCCAGTGGGTTTTGGGTTTAGCCAGGCAGGCGGGTTGGGTTTTGGGGGTGGGCATTTTTGGAAAGCTGGTTTAGTCATGCAGGCAACAGGAAGGTTAGCTAGCCAGCGGCAGGTGGGTACCAATTACCCGGGGTGGGGCATGGGTAGGCATCAGGGATGTAGGGCAGGTTGGATCCTAGCAAGGCGGGAAAGGGGGACAGGAAGGTAGCCAGGCGGGCAGGGGGGTGGGGGGGTACCCAAAAGGGGGAAAAGGGGTAATGGGCCAGACAGTCATTTTGATACCCGGCCTAGGTAGGGGTGGGGAAACCAGTCAAGAAAGGCTGGGGGGGCAAAAGGTAGCCAGAGGGGAATGGGGGGGGGCCCGGGGTTTTGGGGTCCCCCTCCAAAAAAGAGGGGGGGGCCAGACTCCAAATTACGCTAACTTTTGTTTTATCAACTTCCCTTTCCCCCCTGCGCTGTAACCATAGCCCAGGCCCTTCTCTTTTCCTCCCCCCGCTTGCTCTCCTCTCCCCCCCCTTTTCTCTCCCCCCTTTCCTCTCCTCCCCCCCCAAGGGGATGCGGGAAAATTTTTTTGGAAACAGTGAAGCCCCCCCCAAAGGGGGGGCGGGCCCTCACTGTTTTAATTTTGTTGTCCCTTGCACTTCTTAACTGATGGCAGGGAACAGGGAACGGCTTTTGAAGAAAACTGGGGAGAAAGATCCTTGCCCTTTTTGTATAGAAAAATCCAGGGTTTTTATGAAATTTAAACTGAGTAAAAAAGCAAAACCCCCCCGGCTCTCCCCCTCGGGGCCCCACCCTCCCACTGCAGCCTTCGTGAAGGAATGAAAAAAGGGGCTCCCGCGGGAGCAAAACTTCTCTCCTGAGTAAATAAGGGAGAAATAAAACAAAAATATTTTTCTGCAAAATTTACATTTTCCCCCTCTGTGGGAAAAAGCAAAACAATTTTTTTCTCAACTACAGAAACGGAAACAGTAACATCCATTTGGGGGGAGTGATGACACCCACAGGGGAAAGGCACTTGTTTTTAAAACACAAAAAACACAACGCCCTTTTTTCCAACCTCAAGGGGGGAGAAATCATCTGTTGGGGTAAGGAACTCACTTTTTGGGGCAAAACCCTTTAACTGTCCCCTAACTGCAGCTTCATCCCCCCAGAAACCACGGGCCCCCCCTTTCCCCTTTCCACCCCCAGCTCCTCGACTTTTCCCAACAAAACCCAACTTTTCTCCGGCAAGCTGAACTTTTAATTATTTTTTTCTCCCCCAAACCAGGACCACCTCTCCCCTTTTTTTTTCCAAATTTGGAAACCCCTTTGGGTTACTCCCCTTAACACAGCCCTAACAAAACCCCTTTAAACATATAATAGTCAAAGATTCCCCAAAAAAATCCCATTAAAAACAGATTCTAACTGTATACACATTTTTTTGCATCTGATTTTACTTTTTTAAATTTTGGGCCCCAGTAAAACTTTTTAAAAGGGGTTTTGCCACAATGAGTTCCTTACCTCTTATCTGCTCAGGGGAGAATTTTAAACAAAGCATGCTGGGGTTATAAAAGGGCTGCAGGGGGTGAGGGGGAGGGGGGGGGGGGTAGCAGAGAGTAGGAACAGGGGGGCGTCTCTAAAGTTTAGTTTTTAAATAAAATAACATTACAAAATGGGGTTCCCCTATAAAAAGCGACAAAAACCCAAACAAGCACCTTTTCCCCCCCCCTTGCAAGCTCCTTTTATTTCCCCTTTATCAGATTAGAAGTGCAAAAAATGCAAAACTTTGGGCCAGAAACCCCTCCTGTCCCTTTTTCCTGGTCCTTTTCCCAATGTAAACTGTCGGGGAAAATAAGGGGGGGAAATGAGCAATGCGTAAGGGTCTCCCCAGCCTTCCCCCTTTTTGTAATCACATATATTTAGAAAAGTGATTTTAAAAACCCCAAATTTTGGAGGACCCCACGTCAAAAATTTCATTGGCAAAACCGCTTTAAATGTTTGTCTCTGCTGTATTTGAAAATATATTGTAAACTCATCTCATTTCAGTGTCAAATTTACTTATTTTGTGACTTCATTATTAATCTAAAAATTGAATAAAAAAAATTTAAGGGATTTTATCTTGCCCAAAAATATTTTTAGGGAAAAAAAAGAAAAAAACAAAATCCTCTTAAAAAAATTTTTGGAAGTTATAAACACTAGCGGTTTGGTGTAAAGCTTGTACTTGTATCTTGTGTTTGTTTGAGTACATTTGTGGATTTCCACAAAATCTCTGCACAGATGCTAGAATAAAACAATTTTGGTCAGCTACACAAACTGTGAGACATCATATGTTATTTTTGGAGAAATTTAGTAAAAGGGGGGTTGAGGCTGATGCATTTCTAAAGGGGTTTCAATGCTTTTAAAAAAATAATTCGCCAAAAAGGAAAAAATAAAAAACAAAAATTTTTGGGGGGCCGGGGGTTCGAGTGCTGAAGGCTGGCCCGGCTTTGGAAACAGTAAAACTTTTCCCGCTCAAACAGGTCCCCGTTTTTAGGGGTTTCAAGGGAAATTTTTTTTTAAAATTTTGGGTATCAAACCCGGGCCCCTTTTGGAAGGGGGAAAATTTGGGGAATGTTTTCTACCCCCCTTTTGGCTGTCCCTTTTTTAAACTAAGTACGCACGGGCCCGGGCTAAAAGTAAAAAATTGCCAAAATAAAAAGGGAATTAAAAAATAATAACCAAAAAGCACTGGGGGGGGCGATGGGTTTAATTTTTTTTGGGTCAACCCCTAAGCGGGGGGAAAAAAACAACTGGGTTTAAAGGCCGTTTTTTTTTCTCAAACAGAGGAAAATTTTTTAAAAAGTGCTCATTAAGTCCGTGTCATGACAAGAAAAAATAAGAGCACTACCATCAATATAATCAAGGAACGCATTTACTATCTATTTTTCCTCTCTTGCATTAGCCTCATAGTTCATGAAGAAATGATTTTATTTATTTCCCCGCCTTGAAAACGTACCTTTACACTAGTAAAAAATTTCCCAAATTTTTTAAAAGTATCCACTTTTCCCCGACTAAAGAGAAACCCCGCTTTTCCCCGATTCCCTTTTATTCCCTTTAAAAAAAAGGGCCCTTTTTTTCACTGTAAACCAAAACCTGATTGAGACTGCCCCCCCCCTTGATGGGTCTTGCTGGGGACAAAACCCTTTAAAAGGGGACCACCAAATTTTCCCTTTCCAAAAAGTCGCTGTGAGGGTGCGGGGACGTTAAATTTTGTGGGGATTTAAAAGACAAACAACCAGAGGGGGTTTCTATGTACATGTTGGGGGGGGATTTCCCCCTGCAGACAATTTAATGGAGGGGGCCCACCCAAAGTTGGGAAGGGGGATTTAAAAGACAGCCAAAAACCTTTCCAAAAGTCCGGGAAAAATTAAATCCCCTTCTAATTAAAAAGTATGTAGAGGGGGAGCGGGAAAGGGAGATATACAAAAATTGATTACACTTAGCTTTCCCCCTTTTCCAAAAAACAGCTAAAAACCCCCCATCCCTTCCCCCAGTCCCCACAGAATGAACCGGGAAAATGTGGGACCAGGTTGTAAAGGGTGTGTCTGCAAAGAGAAAATTTAAAACCCCCCCCTGTGGGGGAGAAACATCCCAACCATTTCACCAAAACCTCCTTTAAACAACCAGCATAAACGGCCCCCCCAAAAGGGGAAATGGGGAAAACCCCCCTTTAAAAACCCCCCTTTAAATCTGTCCCCCCCCGAAAAAAAAAATTGCCAGGGGGGATTCCACAAAGGGATTTTGACCCCTTAAAAACCCCAATTCCCCTTTAAAAACCGAAAGAAAATGATTCCCAAATTTTACCTCAATAAAAATAAAAAACCCATTGTAAAACCCATACTTTTTTCTTTTTTGGTTTTTCAAAAAACCGACCCGGTGAAAAAAAAATACTTTGAACATGCTCTTTCTTTTTTTTCCCAAATTTCCCCCCCTGGGAAAAAAAATGGGAAAAGAAATACTGAAGTCAAAGGGAAAGGCCAAAATCCTCATGTAAAAAGCACCCCTGTTTGGGCCTACGTCAAAATGGGGCCCCCACTCAAAAAACCAATAGGTAAAAAATTTTGACTCTTCTGACTGAAATTCCCCCGTAAAACAAAATTTCCAAAAAATGAAAACTAGGAGCGACATGTTATAACGGGGCCTTTTTTTTAAAAGTTCCCGGCGAGAAAAAGGGGCCAGAAAATTTAAAATTTTTTTTTCCCTTTTTAAATATGAGGGCGCATCCCTTTGGGCCTGTTTGGGGGCACTGTTTCGCCAACCCCCACCTTTGTAAAGCGGTTTGGGCCCTTTTTGGGGGTCTTCCCCCCACCCCAAAAATTTGTAAATAATTTGAAACACATTTTTAATGTTTTTAAAAAAAAGGAAAAAAAAGGGAAAACAAGGTAATAAACATGCTCAAAACACCCGCCCAAAAACCCCCCAAATTTAAAATGGGCCTCCTGACCCGAGCAGGGGGGGTTTTATTTAAAAATAATGTTTAAAAAAATAAAAAATTTAAATTCTATCCATTTAAAAAATTTTTTTTTTTATTTAATTTTTTATTTTGAAAAACTATAAAAGGCAATACCAAAGTACAAAAAGGACAGGAGTAGAAAAACGCACTGGGGTTGAAAAAACCAACAGTGATTTCGTTTGATTTTCTAAGCCGGGGGGAAAAGAATGAAGTTAGGCTGGGTGGAAGGAGATGTCCTGACAAAGTGCAGCCCCTAGGAGTTCCCGTCACAAATTTTCCCCTTTTTTTCCCCTAGAAAAAAAGAAAAGGGGTGTATACTAGGATCACCCAACCAAGGTCGCAAACTAAAACAAAAAAGGTACAAAAAGGGTTTTTAAAAAACATTTAATGGGGAAAAATTTTTTTTTTAATTTTTTTTTTATTTTTGCAAGCTTTCCCCCGCCCAAAAATTTTCTTTTGGGGAAAAAACCCCCAAAAATTAAAAAAAAAGAAAACCAAAGTTTTCCTTTTCCCGTTTTTTCCCAAATTTCCCCAGAACCCCCTTTTGGGTTTCAATTCGGGGCCCAAAGGTTTTTTTAAAAATAAACTTTGGGCTTTCCCCAAACTTATCTTGTTTGTTCCCCTTTTTTTTTTGGGTTTGGGTATAAAACCCCAAGGGGGTTTCCTTTTATTTATTCCAAACCCAGACAAAAAAGTTTTTTTTTAAAAAAAAAAAAACCCCCCTAAGCCCAAAAAAAAGGAATGTCCCAAAAATAAAAACACAAAAATGAAAAAACGAAAAACCGAATTTTTAGCAAAAAATCAGACAAACTTTGGGAAAGCCCCCTTTTTTTGGGGGCCACCAAAAAGACGGGGGGAAATTTAAAAAAGGAATCTAAAAACCAAAATCTTTGACCCTTTAAAACCCCCCATTTAAAAAAACCCCCACCCCCCCCCCCCCAAGGGAAATATTCCCCCAAATCCCCCCCCCCCCAATTCCCCAACCCCCCCTTTTTTTAGAAAATAGCCTTATTCATAACCAAAAATTTTAATTAAACATTCCCGGTCTTTTTTTTTTCCCCCTACTCCCCTAAAAAAAAATTTAGGTTTGTTTTTTAAAATTAAAAACCCCTTTTTACCCCCTGGATTTATTTTTTAAAAATATTTTCCCATTCATTTTCCTACCAAAAATATTATTTTTAGGGTGCAGATTTATTTAAAAAAAAACGTATTTACGAAAGTTTTTTTTTGGGGGGTGAACTTTCATGAGATTTTTAAAAACCATCCCCTTGGGCATCAATATAAAAAAATTTTCCCCCATTTTTTTACACAAGGAAAAACACCAAAGAAAGAACCCGTTTAAAAGGTTTTTTTTACTGCACATTGGGTTTTTAAAACTTTCTGCTTTTAAAGGGGTCATCCCCCGGCAAAAAAAAAAAAATACCGGGTTTGGTTTTTCCGGGGCAAAAATGATTTAACGGGGGCGTTTTTGGGCCCCCTGGCCAATAAGCGAAGTAGAAACCTGTTTTTTTAGATCTAAAGAAAAAGGTTTCAACCCCCAAAATTTTGGGGTACCAAAAATCAGGGGGGCTGGGGGACGGTCCAAAATACCAAATTTATAAAAAAATTAGACACATTTTTGAATTTTTTGACTCCAAATCTAGGTTTTCATAAAAAAATCAAAACCAGAATTAAAAAATTGGGCTAAAATGAGCCCGACTTGTCGTATTGACACTAAAACTTTTCCCCGTAAAGTTAACCTGGGAGAAGAACAGGTTCATACATTTTGGGGCAATTTTACCTGCCTTAAAGCCCTTTTGGAAATGGGCCCGTCAGCCCCCATGTTCATACATGTCGCCCTTGGTGTTCAAGCCATTTTCCTTTCAACACAGCCATATCAGGGCTTGTTTTGTGCATTTTTTAATGGTATACATAAATGACCCATATAATGTATTGGAGAGCCTGAAAAAATTATTTGTGGCATGGAAATGGAAAAAAACACAATTGCGCAACTTTTTTGGGCCTTTTCTTACGCAATTTATCATGTGAAGTAAATGATGAGTTATCTGTGGGTTTGTATGATTTATGTAGCTTGTTATGTTTTTAAAAATAAAATACTTTTTTTTCAAAAAACCTTCACAGGCCAAAAACTTTTTTATTTTTCACACAGTAAAACTGTGTAATGCCTCGTTTTTATTGTAAGCAATTGATATTGTGTGCGACTTTTTGATCACTTTTTATTTCATTTTTTCAAGAAGGCAGAAGGACCAAAAAAACACAATTCTGTCTTTGGAGATTTTTTTTTCTATTTACGGCATAACATGATATTGTGTTAAAATGCACTTTTACAAACGTGGTAATACCAGTCATGTTAGTTTTTCTGTCGTTTTTTGTTTATGTATGAGAAATGGTATAAGGGGCTTTATTTTTAAAAAATTTTTAAAAATAAATTTTATAGTAGTTTTTAGTCCTCCTTGGGGACAAGAACATGATTCTTGATCGTTATCCCTATAATGCAGTACTATTACACTTAAGAGTTTCCCCAAAAAGCTATTAAAACCCGCCTTCATGAACCCCAGTTTTCCTTTTCACCTGATCAGGGGGCCACAATGTACCCCGGCTCCATTTACTAGTCATTTAGATGCCATGGTCGCGCTCACCATGGTGTCTGAACGGTTAAATGGTTGGTATTGAAGGTATGTGTCACGGGGGTCGCGGGTGCCGCTGCCCCCCGCGATCGCCCACGGTCGCTGGGGGGCCGGCGCGGTCCGTGCTGCCCGGCCATCCCTCTGCTTCCTTTTCCCCTGCGCCGGGTCACTTTCCCCCGCGCTCCGGTGAACCGTCCCCCCCTGTCCCGGCTGCCGGCGTGCACATTGCTTAGGCGCGCGCGGCCGGCTTTTCTAGATTTAAAGGGCCACGCCCCGATAATTGGTAAATTTGTCCGGGCGCGGGTTTTATTTAAGTTTTTCCCCCCAGCACTTCCCCCAGCCCTTTGGGTTTGTTTTCCCTGCGTTTGAGAGTTTTGGGAATTCTGCCCCTGATTACCCTGCCCAGTCCGCCTGTTTACTTTCCTGTCTTTGCCTGTTTTCCCCCCTGCCCTGACCGTCTCCCTGTCTCTGCCCAGATCTCGGGGCCCCGCCCCTGACCTTCTCCCCTGCCCCCGACTCGCCCCTGGAAGTCTGTATACCACGCTGTACCCCGGCCGCCACGCAAGAAATCACTCAGGGGTAACACCGGGTAGCCTCACCCGCAGCAAGCCCCACCCCCGCATTGCCTGCCAGGCACCCAGGTTTGGCATACTTTTTTCAGAAATGTTTTTTTGGTGCAAAAACATACGTTATATTTGGGGTGTACTTGATTTTAACCCTATATGGAAAAAGGGGGTGTTTCCCATTTTGGGGGTTTCTGCCCCCGCCCACTCCCAGGCTGTCTAAAAGGGCCTTTTGAGGTTGGGGGTTTTTTTTTTATTTTTTTTCTCTGAATAATGAGGTCGGTGACCCAGTGAGGGGCCTGATTGGCTCGATTGAGAGGTAAAAGATACATAGGACTGCCCGATTTTTGAGATCAAGTTAAAAGTCGGGGGCAGCAAAAACATCTTTTGATCAAAATTTTGTGAACCGAGAGTCTCAAAGTTTTTTCATGTATTAGATGCATAAATGCTTCTTTAGGGATTTCCACGTAGTGTATTGCCCTTAGTTACAAGTTAGGCCCTAAATACGTGGGTCCGTTTGAGGTACTTCGGCGACTAAACCCAGTATCTTTCAAGCCCCTTTTTCCCCCTACCCTGCTATCCCAACTCCTTTCCCGCTCTCTCCTCAAACCGGTGGTGCTGAATCACTTCCCCGGGGCTGTCTGCTTCTCCAGTGGGCCAACTCTGATAACACTTTGAGGGGGAAGGAGGTGCGGCGGATAAGAAGTGAGGGGGAAGCGGTTCTTTCTCTTGACTGGAGGGGGTTTGGGGGGGGAGAGGTTCCTGGAACCCGGGCCCAAACTGTCTCCGACCCCCTGTCAAGTTTAAAAAAAAAAAAAGGGGGGGGACCCAAGGAGGGGGGGGCGAGACTGTCCCGGGCGCCGCTGCCCCCCGCTATCGCCCCCGGCTCACAGGGGGTCCGGCGCGGGTGCCGCGGCGCCCGCACCTCCTCTCTCTCTTGGGAATTATCGGCTGGTTTTTTATTTAAAACTATACCCCCCCAGCACTTCTGCCATCCGTTTGGTGTGCTTTCCGTGCGTTTAGAGAGTAATTTTAAAATTCTGTCCTTATTACCGTGGACCACCACCCTTACGTTCCTGACCTTGCCTGTTTGCCGCCTGCCCTGACCATCTGCCTGTCCCCGACTACGCCTCTGGATTACGTCTGTGTACCACGCTGTACCCCGGCCGCCATCGCAAGCAAGTCACGTCAGTGGTAACGACTTGGTAGCCTCACGCCGCAGCAAGTCCATCCCGCTTTGCGGCGGGCTCTGGTGAAAACCGGGGGCTACTTCTACTCCATTCCTTGGCGTGGCTTAGCTATCATCGCTTGCGTTGGCCCAGCGAATCCACTCCTGCGTTACAGTATGTCTGGTCCTGGACGCTAGTTTCAGATACTAGCTGTGTCTAACAGTGACACTTGCTGTGTATAGAGTTCAGCGAGTACATAACAATGTAACAATTTATTACAAGCAACCTGTTAGAAAATATTTAAAAGATTTAGTGCCAGTGTATTAAAATCTGTTGGCCTTTATGAAATCATATTAAAAACACCATGCTGGAGTGGCACACTACACTTTCAAGCCGACTTGGGTCTTAGTCACAGCTAGGTCGGTAATGGCACTAACAAAAGAAATGCCAACCAATAGAGGACTATACATGAATCACATGGTGAATACATTAAACATTGTGAATGAATAAATCACGTGATAGGATATTTCATAAATCCAAAAACTGAATTGGTAACACGACTTCATCTTACCAATAAAATGAATGATGTAAGGAGTCTTTTCTCTGGACTTTGATGGTCATGTGACCGAAAAATAAAATTAATTACCTAGCCAAACTGCTTGCAATGGTATGTTTGGACAAATGCACAGCCCCACATGGTGTAAACATACAATGATCCAGCAATGAATCCCTGGTGACACCAATATCAGGTAATATGTAAGCAGATAAAATAAGATACATTTAGAAAAGTGATAAGGAATCCATTATTCACCAGAGGTCACATGACCAAGTTAAAGGTATAGTATTGGCAAGACCAAAATATTACAAAATAAATGTTAAATATGCAACTTGTTATTATTATATTAGTAGTAGTTTAACAGGTCAGTTTTCACATTGAATCTGAAAAGATAATTTGTTTCGAGTTAAAAAATCCCGTTGGATTCTCAGTGTAAAAGATCTCTGTATCAATCACTGCCCCTGGATGGCTCAATTACACATTCACTTTCACAAAGTATAAAAGTTGGAAAATTGCGTTACAACATGCAAAATGCCTGGCTGCTCCTGAATCATTGTTTAAGACAACATTTTTACTTAGAGTTTTCTAATAGTGCAACCAACTTATTTCATTTTGCAAGATGTCCAGAATAGCAAGTATAATCGTGTATTCACTCTCACAATTAATAAAATTATGTATGTTGTCAGTGGAAAAAAAGATTCCAGTGATACATATACCTTGTTTTGTTTGGCAACTTTTAAGTACAAACCTATAAAAACCTTTATAGTTAAAACATATATTTTAATTCTCTATGAGTGAGAACCATGCGGTTCGAAATGAATAAGCAGTTGTTTGATGGACTTGAATTTTTCTATACAAATATTTTATATGACGGCTGTGGTTTTTGTTTTTTCAATACAGTATATTTTTTATACATTTCGATTTTGTCTAATGTCACCTATTCATCATTTTGGTGAATTCATTTTTTGTCCAGTTTGTTCTTCACATAGGCCGACAAGTACATGATTGGCACACCATATGACCGCATTATATACTTTTCAGTGAGTACGCTTTTTGTTTTTGGGATTCCTATACTTTAATGTTTACATTCTATAGGAAGCCTTGGAGAACGGGTACTCCTTAAGGATTGTTCCAGTTTGGCCACAAACTGGCAACCTTTCTCCATTATTTAACCAAGTATATAATCTTGACAAGTTACAATAGATATGGTATCTAACTGGATTGTTAACTAAAATGGATTCTTTTTGAAAGTCTATCTACCTACAATTCTATGGAATATCTCCCTGGATTGGGATGCAAAACTTTGTGGGCTAGAACTAAAAAGCCAAGCTAAAAGCCAACTCAAAATGCACAATGTATAATGTAATGCCAGCATGGTGTTTTTTTTTCTTTTTATTTATCCAAACCTTTATTAAAGAAAAATAAATACTTAAAAGAACAATCGAAAGTAAAAGCAAAAGAATAAGACAAAATTTGTATGAAACAAGCGATACAGTACATCGATTGAAATGTACAATGAAATAACACTCTGATACAGTCTTTACTATAACAAATACAGTAGTCATATGTTATCATATACAATTATACAGTCAAATACGTAAAACATTGGTTTCATCAGTAATATAAATTAAAGTTCAAGATCGTATGGCCACTCCATAAACAGCTATTTAAATTAAGGGGATCAAGGTAGATAATAATAAGTCTTCTGTTTGCTTCCGGTTCTGGGAAATCTGATTCACCATTGCTTGTCATCACTGTTCAGAAGTAAACAGCTCTAAGCACTGATATCACATGACTGTTGCAGCCAGTCCATAGCTACAGCCATGGTTCTGATTGCCAGGATCAGAAGTAAACAAAAGACCCAGTGAGATCATCAGCAATGAAATAGAGGTAAGATAAGAAATGTAGCTATTTTTACTTTCTTCGCAACCTTGACACACTCATTTCTTTTACAATATATACCCAGACAACCCTTTTATTGCTCACATATGTAGCTTACATAGGAAAAGAACAGAAAATAAGTCAGTCACCCCAAATATGGATACATTTAGTTGTCAATTTTACAAATTCTGCCCTCAGTACCTTCATGCACTGAAGATTAAATATTTCCTTAAACCAGTTAGTGATTTTTGGAATTTGTAAGGATTTTCAGAGCCTAGGAATAATAGTTTTTGTAGCAATCAGATAACAGGTGATTTAGCTGCTTTTAAATAGGTGAATTGGTATTGGGTTCATAAAAAGAAAAGAGCTGGGGTCATTTTTTTTATCTCTACTTCCATTTTCATTATATGTTTTAGAAGATTTATTACTTTAGATCAAAAGATCTGAATACGTGAACAGCCTCATCAAATGTGGGAAATGGTTCACTGTGTGTCCGCACCTCCAACAGTGGTCTAGTACAGCGGGGGAAAGGAAAGACAAGAAGGGAAGT
>JAODAL010071655.1:0-15438 GCA_025379985.1 Phyllomedusa bahiana
GGCAGGTTCCCCCACACATCTTTTTGATCGTGGGGTGCAGTTCGTGCCCCAAGTTCTGGCGCGCACTCTGCTCCCGATTGCGGGTGAAGTTGGACTCTCTTCGTCCTACCATCCGCAATCTAAGGCCAGGTAGAGAGGGTCAATCAGATTCTGGGCAGCTACTTACGTCATTTTGTTTCTGCTCCCCAGGATGATTGGGCTGACCTCCTTTCCCTGGGCCAAATTTTTCCCATACAACTCATGGATTCTGGGCTTCGGGCGCGTCTCCCTTTTTTATTGTATATGGTCGGAAATCCCCGCCATCCTCTCCCTCTGCCCTCCTCCTCCGAGGTTCCCTCTGTAGATGCCTTGGTCCACGACTTATCTGGCATCTGGGAGCAGACTCGTCAGTCCCTGCAGCGTGCTGCTGCCCGTATGAAGGCCCAGGCGGACAGAAAGAGGAGACCAGCTCCAACCTTTACCCCTGGAGACAAAGTCTGGCTGTCCGCCAAATATGTCAGGTTGAAAATCCCCAGCTACAAGTTTGGGTCCGCGCTTCCGGGGGCCCTTTGAAATCTTGAGCCGTATTAATCCAGTATCATATAAGCTCCGACTCCCACCCACCATGCGGATCCCTAATTCTTTTCACGTATCCCTCCTGAAGCCCGTCGTGTTGAACCGCTTCTCCAGAAAAGTTGTCCCTCCCTCTCCTGAGTCTGTAGCCTCCAACATATTTGCGGTCAAAGAGATCTTGGCTATGAAGTCGGTTAGGGGTAAACGGCAATTCTTGGTTGATTGGGAGGGATTCGGTCCGGAGGAGAGATCATGGAAACCTGAGGAGAACATCCTGGACGGCGGGCTCGTATGGCGGTCCCTCTCACCCAGGGGGGGGGGGGGTGTACTGTCACGAGTGGTCCCGCAGCCACTCGTGCTGCCACCCGTCGGGTTCCGGCGGCCCCTGCCGGTCCCGCGGGTCGGGTCCCGGCTTCCCCCTTACCTCTCCGCGCTCCCGCGTCCTCCCGTCCTCCTGGCCGGCCGGTGTGCGCATGCCCGCGCCTTAGGCGCGCGCGCGCCGGCTCTCGGGGATTTAAAGGGCCAGTACGCCCATTATTGGTTAAGGCTGGCAGGTGACCCTATTTCACCTCCTTCCTTCCGGGTCACCTTTGCCAGATCTTTAGTGCCGTACTGCCTTTTGAGAAAGCTTCTCCTGCCTCATTGCCTGACTTCCATGTACGAACCTTTTTTTGCTCCTGTGTCTTGAAACCCCGAACCATTGCCGCCTGCCTTGACCCTTGCCTGTCCCCGACTTCGCCTACGTCTCACGATTCTGTACTACGCACTGCCTTGGCTGCCATCGCAAGCAAGTCACGCCAGTGGGACGACCTGGTAGTTCTCCACCGCAGCAAGTCCATCCCGCTTTGCGGCGGGCTCTGGTGAAAACCGGGTTCTACTTAGATTACACCATCGCTTGCGGTGGTCCAGCGGATCCACTACCAGCATTCGTTACAACCATATAGTGGTAGACACCAGTGTACACAGGCTCTACAGACTGTATATTATCTCCATACAGTGACCATATAGGGGTAAACACTAGTGAACACAGGCTCTGCAGACTGTATATTACCTCCATACAGTGACCATATAGTGGTAGACACCAGTGTACACAGGCTCTGCAGACTGTATATTACCACCATACAGTGACCCTTTAGTGGTAGTCACCAGTGTAACCAGGCTCTGCAGATTGTATATTACCTCCATACAGTGACCATATAGTGGTAGACACCAGTGTACACAGGCTCTGCAGACTGTATATTACCTCCATACAGTGACCATATAGTGGTAGACATCAGTGTACACAGGCTCTGCAGACTATATATTACCTCCATACAGTGACCATATAGTGGTAGACACCAGTGTACACAGGCTCTGCAGACTGTATATTACCCCCATTCAGTGACCATATAGTGGTAGACACTACTGTACACAGGCTCTGCAGACTGTATATTACCTTCATACAGTGACCATATAGTGGTTGACATCAGTGTACACAGGCTCTGCAGACTGTATATTACCTCCATACAGTGACCATATAGTGGTAGACACCAGTGTACACAGGCTCTGCAGACTGTATATTACCTCCATACAGCGACCATATAGTGGTAGACACCAGTGTACACAGGCTCTGCAGACTGTATATTACCTCCATACAGCGACCATATAGTGGTAGACACCAGTGTACACAGGAGCTCTGCAGACTGTATATTACCTCCATACAGTGACCATATAGTGGTAGACACCAGTGTACACAGGCTCTGCAGACTGTATATTACCTCCATACAGTGACCATATAGTGGTAGACACCAGTGTACACAGACTCTACAGACTGTATATTACCCCCCATACAGTGACTTTACCATGGTAGACACCAGTGTACACAGGCTCTGCAGACTGTATATTACCTCCATACAGTGACCATATAGTGGAAGACACCACTGTACACAGGCTCTGCAGACTGTATATTACCTCTACACAGTGACCATATAGTGGTAGACACCAGTGTACACAGGCTCTGTAGACTATATATTACCTCCACACAGTGACCATATAGTGGTAGACACCAGTGTACACAGGCTCTGTAGACTATATATTACCTCCACACAGTGACCATATAGTGGTAGACACCACTGTACACAGGCTCTGCAGACTGTATATTACCCCCATACAGTGACTTTACCATGGTAGACACCAGTGTACACAGACTCTGCAGACTGTATATTACCTCCATACAGTGACCATATAGTGGTAGACACCACTGTACACAGGCTCTGAAGACTGTATATTACCTCCATACAGTGACCATATAGTGGTAGACACCAGTGTACACAGACTCTACAGACTGTATATTACCCCCATACAGTGACTTTACCATGGTAGACACCAGTGTACACAGACTCTGCAGACTGTATATTACCTCCATACAGTGACCATATAGGGGTAGACACCAGTGTAACCAGGCTCTGCAGACGGTATATTACCTCCATACAGTCACCATATAGAGGTAGACACCAGTGTACACAGGCTCTGCAGACTGTATATTACCTCCATACAGTGACCATATAGTGGTAGACACCAATGTACACAGGCTCTGAAGACTGTATATTACCTCCATACAGTGACCATAAAGTGGTAGACACCAGTGACCACAGGCTCTACAGACTGTATGTTATCCCCATACAGTGACTTTACCATGGTAGACACCAGTGTACACAGGCTCTGCAGACTGTATATTACCTCCATACAGTGACCATATAGTGGTAGCCACCAGTGTACACAGGCTCTGCAGACTGTATATTACCTCCATACAGTGACCATATAGTGGTAGACACCAGTGTACACAGGCTCTGCAGACTGTATATTACCTCCATACAGTGTCATTATAGTGGTAGACACCAGTGTACACAGGCTCTGCAGACTGTATATTACCTCCATACAGTGACCATATAGGGGTAGATAGCAGTGTACACAGGCTCTTCAGACTGTATATTACCTCCATACAGTGACCATATAGTGGTAGACACCAGTGTAACCAGGCTCTGCAGACTGTATATTACCTCCATACAGTGACCATATAGTGGTAGACACCAGTGTACACAGGCTCTGCAGACTGTATATTACCTCCATACAGTGACCATATAGTGGTAGACACCAGTGTACACAGGCTCTTCAGACATTTTAGTAACTACAGTACAGTTACATCTAGGGACTCATTGGAGACATCCTCTATGACTGGAGTTGTTCTCTTTCCCTTTTGTTCTCCATCCTGTCCAGACCTCTATGATGACTTCTCCTGGTCATTACTCGTTCCTGCAAAATTTACCACACAAACATCTTACAATTCCATTGTTTTCAGCACTTCCCTACATGTGGCCACCTCTGTACAAACTCCACATGGGGTGATAGGTGGAAAGGTTATGGGGTGATAGGTGGAGGTGAGAGGACTATGGGGTAATGAGTAGAGAGGTCATGGTGTGATAGGTGGTGTGATAGGTGGAGGTGAGAGAACTATAGTGTAATTGGTGGAGAGGTTGTGGGCTGATAGGTGGAGTGATAGGTGAAGATGAGAGGACTATGGGGTAATAAGTGGAGAGGTCATGGGGTGATAGGTGGAGTGATAGGTGGAGGTGAGAGGACTTCGGGGTAATGAGTGGAGAGGTCATGGGGTGATAGATGGAGGTGAGAGGACTATAGGGTAATAGGGGGAGAGGTTATGGGGTGATAGGTGGAGGTGAGAGGACTATGTGGTAATAAGTGGAGAGGACTATGGGGTAATAGGTGGAGTAATAGGTGGAGGTGAGAGGACTATGGGGTAATAGGTGGAGAGGTTATGGGGTGATAGGTGGAGGTGAGAGGACTATAGGGTAATAGGGGGAGAGGTTATGGGGTGATAGGTGGAGGTGAGAGGACTATAGGGTAATAGGTGGGAAGGTTATGGGGTGATAGGTGGAGGTGAGAGGACTATAGGGTAATAGGGGGAGAGGTTATGGGGTGATAGGTGGGATGATTATGGGGTGATAGGTGGAGGTGAGAGGACTATGGGGTAATGAGTAGAGAGGTCATGGGGTGATAGGTGGAGTGATAGGTGGAGGTGAGAGGACTATAGGATAATAGGTGGAGAGGTTATGGAGTGATAGGTGGAGGTGAGATGACTATGGGGTATTAGGTGGAGAGGTTATGAGGTAATGGTGGGGTTGTATTTTGTGTTGGCACTAGGAGGCATAACACAATGGTATGGAGAGGCGAGAGAGAGGAGTACAGAGCACAGGTTACAATCTTATTGGGGGGAGTAAAGGACCACCCACCTGGAGATTGTGCTGCGGCTGTTGTCTGTACCCCCCAGATTCATATTGTGTAGGTGGAACTCGATTCCCTGCACCCTCTGAAGTTCTGCCACAGGCATGATCTTCAGGGGATGCAGGAGGTGGAGTTTAGTACTGTCATTTTTTTTTTATGTTCTTGTATTCATACAGATTTCCCCTTTAGACTATGTCGGACTCATTGGATTATGTCAGACCAACGTTTGATTGATTTCTTTAATAAAATGGTGAAAGAGGGCTGATGTCGGGGAGCGTTTATTCAAATACAAGTTTTTTTGTGCAATTTATGTTATTTTTTTGTTTTGCATTTAATTCCAGTTTTAGTAATGGCGGAATCTGACAGACGCCTCTCCATTACTAATGCTCGGGCTTGGTGTCAGTCAGCAGTAGTTTTGTCACCCCCAAGGCTGACATTAACCCCGTGTCACTATTACCCCAATACCTAATGCACCAGGAGTACTGGAAAGAGTCGGTAACTGTCAGAAGCGGAGCCTCTAATGCGATGGTCCACTTCTGGGGCAGCTGCAGGCCGGTATTTTAGAGTGGGAAGGGAAAAGTGCCAATAGGCCTTCCTATTCTGATATCAGTTTTAGAGAGTAGAGGAGGAGGAAAGGAAAAGTGGTGAGGATGAAAGGAGAAGAGAGGAAAGGAATGGAGGAGAGAAGAGTAGAAATGGAAAAGAGAGGAAGAGGAAAAGAGAAAAAAGGGGAGAAGAAAGAGAAAAGAAGGCGGTGAGAAAATAGGTGGAGAGGAAAAGAGAAGAGAAGGAAGGATAGAAGAGAAGAAAAACAGTAGTAGAGCAGATGAGATGAGGAGAGGTAAAGAAACAGAAAAAAACAGGAAAGGAGGAGAGGAAAAGAGTGGAAGAAGAGGAGAGGAGAACTTGAGATGAGTGGAGGAGAAGTAGAAAGGAGGGGAGAAAAAGAGGAGAGTAGAGGAAGAGAAGAGGAGGAGAGATTAAGAGGAGAAAAGGAGGATAGAAAAGGAACAGAGAAGAATATGAGAGTAAGAGTGGAGGAGAGGAGAAAGGAAGAGTAAGAAAGGAAAGGAAGAAAGAAAGAAGAAGAGGAGGTTGAGAGAGGAAGTGAGAAGGAGAGAGGAAGAGGAAGAAAGGAGAGGAGAGGAGAAGAGGAGACTGAGAGAGGAAGAGAGAAGGAGAGAGGATGAGGTAGAAAGGAGAGGAGAGAAGAAGAGGAGAATGAGAGAGGAAGAGAGAAGGAGAGAGGATGAGGTAGAAAGGAGAGGAGAGAAGAAGAGGAGAATGAGAGAGGAAGAGAGAAGGAGAGGAGGAAAGGGAGAGAGATAGGAAAAGGAGAGGGAGAGAACAGTAGAGAGGGAAAAGAGGAGAGGAAACGAGAAGGACACATGTTGGAGAGACACAATGCAGACCAGTCATCAAGATTTATAGCTTCACCAGGAAAATGTGATGAGTCCTTGAGATGAACAAGTGGCCGAATCTGGAGAAAAAGGTTTAATGGGCGGTAAATGAGGCGAATAAAGTGAGTCAGCGCCACAAGATAATAACTCCCCAGACACAGCACAGATCGGGAGAGAGAGAGGGAGGGGACCCAAAAACCAGAGCCCCTCTACAAGACCCAAAAATGGATATCAGGACAAAGTATTGCAAAGAGCGGGCAGTATTATAGTAGATATATTCTTGTACATAGGACATTTATTATAGAAAGTTATTTTTTTGTACATGGGGGGTTTTATTAAGTAGTTATATTCTTGTACATAGGGGGCGTTTTTAAAATATTTTATACTGTTTTTTTTCTTGTACAAAAGGGGGCCCAGTATTATAGTATTTTATTCTTGTTACATGGGGGGCAGTATTATAGTGGGTTTTTATTCTTTTTACATAGGGCAGTATTATATTTAGTTATTTTCTTTACTGGGAGCAGTTTTATAGTTTTATATTCTTGTAAAATAGGGGGCAGTATTTAAAATTAAGTTATATTTTTTGTACATGGGAGCATTTATTTTTTATAGTTATATCTTGTACATAGGAGCAGAAATTTTTAGTAGTTATATTTTTGGTACATGGGGGGCAGTATTATAGTAGTTATATTTTGTACTAGGAGCATTTATTATTTTGGGTTATATTTTTTGAAACATAGGGGGGGCAGTATTATATTAGTTATATTCTTGTACATAGGGGCAGTATTTTTAGTGTTATACTGAAATTTTTGTACATAGGGGGCAGTATTATATTTATTTTATATTTTTGAAAAAGGGGGGCAGTATTATAGTATTTTATTTTCCCTTTTTCTAGGAGCAGTTTTTATAGTAGTTATTTCTTTTTGGTACATGGGGACGCAGTATTATAGTAGTTCTTTTCTTTTTCCATGGGAAAGGGGGCAAAAGTGGTTGCAAAGGGCCCCCGCGGGGCGGAGGCAGGGGCTTTTTCCCCCAGGAGGGGGGTGAGGGCACGGGGCTAAGGGGACCCAGGGAAACCCCCTTTGTCTGGAGTGTGGCCTTCCACATGGAGAAGAAAAATTTGGGAAATTTTTTGGGGGTGGCGGGAGCCCTGAAAGCATTTAAAAGTTTTTTTTAAAATGGCTTAATGTCAGTGGGAAAAAAAGGATATTGAAAGCTTAAAAAGGGGAAATTTACAAATTAAAAAAAATTTAAAAAAAAAAAACAATTTTAGAGACTGACCCAAAAGAGAAAAGCTAAATGAAGTATGAGTGTCTGGATGACCTTTACCCGGGAGCGGGCGGGGGGGCTGAGAGAGAGACGGGAAATAAAGAGCAAACACCACCCCCAAAAGAGGGAAAAAACTGGGAAATGGAGAAAAAGGGGAAAAAAAAAAAATCAAAAGTCTCAAGAGAAAGAAGTGTTTGGGAAATAAGAGTTTTGACTGTGTACAGAAGGTGATGAGCACGGGACAAGGCTGGGGAATCTATGACCCAAAAGATATTGGGGAAACCCAAGAAACCGTATGTATGTTTAATGCGGGGAAAACTCTGCGCCGGGAAAACATGGGGTTAATGCAGCAGATTTCCATCACACGGGGGTAAAGGGGATGCTCTTTAAAGTGAGACTGAAAATGGAAGTGCAAACCCCAGCTGTGTGAAAAAGGGACCCCCAGACCCTAAATTGTATCAGCGAGCCCCCCAAAAAGGTCCGGACTGTGTGAGGAGCCCCCGGGGGGGGGGGGGGGGGGGGGGGGGGGGGGGGGGGGGGGGGAAAAGTGATTCCCCTTCAACACTAAACCCAAAATTTTCAAAAAACTGCTGTAGAAAAAGTTCTGCACTCCCCGGTTTTTGGCAATGTTTTTTGTTTCATGAAGAGCAGTTTAAAAAAATGTGCCTGCGAAACAGCCAAATTTTAGTAACGCTGAAAAACCAGCTACATTCAGTAACCCAGCGAAAAACCCCCACCCAGGCCCTCAGTAACACTGCAGAGCACCAGGTCCAGTAACCCAGCAGAGCAGCCAGGTGTTGTAACCCAAAGGAGAAGAGGGGGGGCCCCCGGGGACTGCCCCTTTTTGCTGGCGGGAAAATTCCTTTTCAGGGGATCCTTCCCCAAGGGCCCACCAGAGCAGCAAACCCCCCCCACCCCGAGGAGGAACCCTTGTCAGGTTTAAAGAAATACGGGGTCCAGGGGAAAGCTCCCCTCCAGACTAGACTTTGGGAAAAAAACTTTTTTTGAAGGATTTTATGAATTTTAAAGCTCTGAGGTGTACCCCTGACCCACATCCCCCCCAGCGGGTTTTATGATACCCGTTCAAGCTGCTTTACATTTTTGGACCTTTTCTGGGGGAAATTTTTAAATTTATCCCAAGGAAATGAGATCGGGGGAAGCACTCCATGTGTTTCCAACTGTCCAAGCCTAAAATTTAGGGGAGGGCCACTATCTTTTTTTCCAGTTAAAGTGGTGGCTGTGGAAGATGTGATGCACTGGCTGAAAGGGGACAATGTGAGGTAAAAAGGCCCTTTTCCCTGAAAAATCAAATGATGGGGAGGTTTTTTGGGAAAGGGGGGATATCCCATTTGAAGACCCGGGCTTAGCCAACCCAAATTTTTTTTTGGATCCCCAGGCACCTCCCCCTTTCCCCTTCTACCGGGGTTTCAGAGCGAGGGATATGTTATTATCCTGGACAGCCGCGCTTGGGGGCCATAAAATGTGGGGGGCAGACATTTTCCCTTTTTAATTGCCCCCGTATTTAAATGTTCTCTTGTGGCAGTTTGGGCATGTGAAGGAAAAATTGCACAGGAGTTGTCATCTGAAAACCTGTGCTCAGGGGCCCGGGGCACACTTTTAAAGGGAAATTTTCCCACTCCCCCCACAAAATTTCAAAAAAAATAAACAACGCGAAGCTATGGGGAAGAGCTGGAAGTAGTAAAACCCGTGAGAGCAGAGCCAGCTCCAGAATCTGACAATACTGGAGAAAATGTAAGAAAACCAAATGTTCCAGAAGTTTAATGCTGAATCAGTAAAAAAAGTGCTCGCAAGGACCCCCACCACTGAGGAGACCCCTGTGTTTCCCCGAAGGGGATCCCTAAGCGATCTCCCCACCCAAATAAAGAGACACTTCATGAAAAAAAAAATTTTAACCTGATATGAACTATCTGAACAGTCCAGTGATTCATAAAACCCGGGAAGGCCCAGGGGCGGGGCCCAGTGAAGAGGGAACTTTCACACTGAAAAAAAGGAAAAAAAATCCCAAAGCTACGTTTCTAGAAAAGTTTACTAAAAAATAACGAAAAAAAACCCAAAGTCCCAGAGAGGGGAGGTAATTTCCTGGGAATTCGCGCTCTGCTAGAAGGGGACCAGGGGGAGAAAAATGGAGAAAGTTCCTAAATCAGACCCAATAAAACCCTCGGGAGGATGAGCCTGATGCTTTCATTGTCCCCCCAAAAAGCACAGAACTGAAAAAAAACCCAAAAAGGGAAGGTGTAAAAAAGCCACCAAAAAGCACAAGTGACCATGGGAAGCTGAGAATAAGCTCTCTTAATGGAACAGTGTTAGGACTCGACCCCGGGTCGGGCAGTTTATAGCGCTTCTGAGGAGGGGTCAACTTTATCTTCCTTCGGGAAAAGCCCTTTAAATTTTTAAAAAGAGAAAATGCGCAGGTTTTTGGGCACCCAGAGGGACGGGGACCCCAAGGGGGGGGGGGGCACTTTTTGGCCCTTTGGACGGGAAAAAAAATTTGATTTTAGTTGGGACCCGCAATAAAAAACAGGGGTACAAGTGGAGGGAAAGGCCCTGGAGACCCTGCCCCCCGCTCCCCTGATGCGGGAAATTTTGGGTGCGGGACACTGTGCATAAGAGTTATTAATGCCCAATGCTAAAGCCGGGGACGGGAAAGGGGAGCGGGGGGAAGCTGTTCCAGAAAAATGAACCCAAATATTGTTTAACATCCAGAGTTTTTTTTTTGGGGGGGTTGATTTCAAAAAGTGTCTCTAGAAATTTGTAGATGGGTTTCCAGTAGTCAAAGGGCTAAAGATATGATAAAACCTTTCCCTCAATAATCTGGGGGCAGCAGCCCACTCATAGATCCCTATACGGGCTTTCCCTAATAAGGCCTACATTTTACCATAAGGGGCGGTAACCCCCAGAAAGGAAGGACCGAGTGTACATTAACAGGACATAAAAATTTTCCCCAGACAAGGATAAGCCCCATAGAGTTTGGGACCTTTCCCATGGGGGTTGTGGTGCTGGATTTGGCTAAGTCCATAACTTTTGGGAAGGTTCCCTGGAAGGTGAAAGTTTCAGTTGCCCAGGGCCCAAAATTTTTAAGGGGGCCTTCATTACCTTCTATAAGGGGGGAGGACCCCCCATTTCTTTTTTGATCCCCAGCAGGGGTGGGGGGGAATGCATGAAAAGGGGACATCAACCCTTTTATTGTCAGGACTGCGCGCAGCCCAAGAGATTTCCCGGCTTATATCAGGTATTCTGCCCGAGGACTGCTCCTGGGGCCGAATGTATGGGAGGATTAAACAGAGGAGGGGAGGGGGAGGGTTTAAGGCGGTCAGCCGGGTAAAGCAGAAGATGGGGAGAGCTGCAGAAAGGGCCCGTCTCAAGTCTCTGAAAGCAGGGGGGACATTTTGAAAATTGGGGGGTTCACCACCCCAGACCCCTTTTTTCCCTTTTAAGAACGGGATCAGCAGGAAGGTAATGACAAAGGCCCTTTGTGGGGTGAGAATGGGAAGGAACAATCTGGGCAGAAGGAAATCCATAAGATCATCGTGATTTTTAAAGGGAATTTTTTTTTAAAAAAACCAGATTAGTAAACCATATCCAAACCTATCTGAAAAGTGTACCTGCCTTAAAATTAAAATTTCCGGGGCAGGCAAAAAGCCCCGGCTGACCCCATAACTGTGGGAAGTGAAGAGGAGCATTGGGCTCCTGAAAGCTAAGAAGAGTCCGGGGGTCCCATGGTTTTGGAAACCCGTGAGCTCTACAAAAAAGTTCAGGGACAAAATTGGGGTCCTGACCTGGTGGAGGGATAAAACCCTTGCCTCTCTGCCTGGAAAGCTCTACCGTCCCCCGTACAGATCTGTCCTTAGTCTTAATTGGGAAAAAAGGAGATCTGAAAAGATTTAAAAAAATTGGGGTCCCTTGTCCTTGCTGAATAAGGATTATAAGATCCCTTTGGGGCCCCCATCTTTTACTTCAGACTGAAATGAAGGGGGCAGAAAAGGGGCCCCATCACACCGTCAGACTTTTGGAGTAAAAGGGCGCTCTATAGAGGACTTTATTGCTATTTTGTGGAGAGGCGGTGACCTACAAATTTAAACCCGCATAAGGTTTTGGGTCATTTTTGTTGTCCCCAGACCAGAGTTTTAAAGGGCCCCTTTTACAGAAGGGGCCACCATGAAAACCCCGTAAAATTTGTTTGTTGCGTACGGGCCCTTTCCCGCTGGCTTTTGTGCATTTGGGGGCAGGTTTTTGTATAAGGAGGCAAATTTAGCCAGCCTCCCGGTGAATGGCCCTCTAGCAGAGCCCCTTTAGAGTCCTGTCAGGGGGGGGGGCAGGGCCCGCCCTCCAGCCCGTTGCTTTATGTCTTCATCTGGACCCCTTTCTGCGTAATTGCCCGGGTAACAAGATGTTTTAAGGGGTTAAGATTCCCCTGCAGAATAAAGGGGGAGGGGGGTAAGTTCGCCTTATTAAAATGTTTTTACCCCTCCTGGTGTCCTCTAAGGAGATTGTGCAGCCCTAGAGCAGGAAGGGTATGTCCCTTCTAAAAGTGTCAAAAATCTGCTGTTTAAAAATGGGAAAAGAAACCCAGGCCTTTTTGGGGGTTTTGGGGAAATGACAGCAATGTCTTTTCCCCGTGCCCCTTTAAAAATTTTCCAGGGTAAGTCGGGTCCTGGGAGTTTGGTTTGGAGCAGTGGGTGAGGGAAAGGAGAACTGGGGGGAGAAGCTGGCGGGGGAGTGAGCAGAAGGTGCAGGGCTGGGAAACATTGGAAAAACTGACGTATTTAGGGGAAGGTCCCCTGAAGAGAAGCTTCCCCATCCCCCTCTTCCCATATATCAGTGTGGTGGTTCCCCGTGCCAGATACTTTACTCCCAGACTGAGCAATGTGTTCTTCCATTTCCTTTGGGGGAGCAGGGGTGGTGTGATGAGAAAGGGAAAAATTTTCCAAACTCCCCATTTTCAGAGGGTGGGCTGTCCATGCCGTGTCCCCGAGCTCTTCTTTAGCACATTGTTTTGAAAGAAAAACTTCTCGATTTGTAAGGGCTTCTGTAGGGTTTAAAACCCTGGGGGGTCCTGTTTAAAGAGTCAATCCAGCAGTTTGTTTTTTGTGTGTGGGGGGGGGGACCCCATAAAGAGGATCTCGGGGGGTCTCAAGAATGACGTGTTTTTGGTATGGGGTTCCATATCATTAAAAAGATTATAAAAAGGAAGATCTTGTATGATGAGGGGAAGCACCTGTTTTAGGAAGGATTTGTATAGAAAACCCCCCTGAATCCCAGTTTGGTTTTCCACATACAATTGAGGGGTGCCCCGACCCCGGGCGTGAGACAAGCTGCAAAAACTCTGTTGGGGTCCCCGGCCCTTTCCCCCCCACATGAGAGGGCGTGGTGGTGGGATTTCATGGGAAAAATGTTTGTCAGAGGGAAATCTGAAGTGCAGGGAAAGTACCTGACCCATCCTGTCTAGAGAAAATTGTCCCCAGACCTAGAGACAATGGGGGATCTCCCGTTAAAGGTGCCCCTTCAGTGCACAAGTATGGAAGGCCGTTTTCCCCGTCCCTCCCGTTACTACATCAGGGAAACAGTCCTAATCCCAGCTGCTGTATGGAGACTTCCCCCCAGAGGGTTTTGGGAAAAACAACAGAAGCTCCCTTTTATGTAAAAACAATGTAGTGACCATTTACCATCTTTTTTTTTTTTGGGGGGGCGGTGTGGGCCCCACCCTCAAAAAGGAGGTTTCCCCTCATGGATAAGTCAGGTATAAGATCCCTAGAGATTTGGGAAAGGGCGTTTTATACAAAAAACCTGAGAAAAAAACCCCAAATAATGTCTGCTGGGGAAAATTCATGTTCAGATTTGTTTTAATTTATAGTTATAATAAGTAATGTAACGTAATTTTCCCTTTCCCTTTTGTGATTTTAATGTAAAAAAATTTGTAAAAATTTTGATGCAAATTTTTTGAATAAAAAAATCATTTAGTAGTTTTTTTTTTTGTACATAGGGAGCAGTTAAATTAATTAAATAGTTATATTTTGTACATAGGGGGCATTTTTTATAGTAGTTTTATTCTTGTAAAAGGGGGCCCCCCCAAAAAATTTTTAGTAGTTAAATTCTTGTACTAAGTCCCCTGTAAAAATGAAAAAAAGGGGCAGAGAGAAGCGCCCTCGTGCCCCAAAAATTTTTATGAAGTTTAAAAAAATTTTGATGTATTAGTTCCCCTACCTTTTACGAGTTGGCGAGGTAAATGGCAAAAACTCATAAAAGCCGGGTTTTTAGCAAAAATTTAAGGGTCCCCGAGGGTCAAAGCCGGAAACAGGGCAAACTCCCCCAAATCAAAGGGCGGTGAGCCCCCCAAAAGATTCTCGGTTTTTCCCCCGGGAGCAAATTTGAATAATCACTGTGTTTTCACTTTCCCCACCTTTGGCAAGCGGAAAAATCAGTAGAAAACTTGGGGTAGCGCTCAGGCGAGGGGGAGAATTTAAAAAAAAAAATAAAAAAAAGGGACGAGACAAAAGGCATTGCCAAATTAATTGTTTTTTAATGTCCCAAAATTTAAAAACGACCAAGACGCGTTTTTTCCCCGGGGTCTACCAGCTTAATTCAGTTGATGTGTTCACACTGCATGGATTGTCCTTTATATATAAAAATTTTTTCAATCATCAATAAAAAAATTAAAAAATGTTTTAAAAAAATTAAAACACTTACATTTTTTTTGAAAAGATATAAATAACCCGTAAAAAATAAAAACATTTAAAACAATTTTAGAAAATGACCTTTAAACTCTAAAAAAAAGAGATTTTAAAAAAAATAAATTAGAATGTACTGGGATTACCCAGGACACTAGGGGGAGCACTTTTTCCCCGATTACCAATATAGTTCAAACCAATATTTAGTTCAAATCAAAGTTAAACTTATGTATTACTCTGAAAAAAAAAGCAGGGTGTACTGTTGCTACATATATTTGTCAAAAAAAAAAGTATGCCCAAAAAAAAAAAAAAAAAAAAAAAAAAAAAAAAAGTATGCCGGGTAAAAAGTATCACAAAAAAAAAAAAAAAAAAAAAAATTGATGCCCGAAAAAATGTTTTGCACAAATAAAAAAGATAAATAAAAAGTTTTGCCCGGAATTTAAAAAAAAAAATTTAAAAAACAAAACCCCCCAAAAAATAAAAAAAAAAATAAATAAATAAAAAAAATAAATAAAAAAAAAAAATACAAAAAAAAAAAAAAAAATTAATAAAAATTTAAAAAAAAAAAAAAAAAAAAAAGGTATGCCCCATAAAAATGTGCCCCAAAAAAAAATTTTGCCCAATAAAAAATAGCACCCCTATTAAAAGCCCCAAATGAAATGTATATCTAACAAAAAATATGCAATGTTTACCCAAAAAAAGAAAAAAACACAAAAAAAATGTATGGCCCCATAAAAATATGGGGGAAATAAAAATAAATTTTCAGACAAAAAGAAATCAGTCATTTTCATTTAAGCCAAAGTGGTTTAAGCGTATTTTTTTATAGATCCAAAAAATTTCCCTTTTTGGGGCAATTTTCTTTTCTCTATCTTTTTACAAAGGGCAGGAACAGTTCAATAAAGGGTGTACCGTAAAAACTAGGAGTTTATACCCTTTTTGGGGATTTCGGGAAAAGCCTTGGAATTTCTGTGGGTGAGTAAACCCTATTATTGATGTTTTTATTTTTATGGTTTATTCACCCTTTTAAAACAACTTAATTTACCCTAAAGACCTATTACGTATACCAAAAAAAAGAAATTAGAACTAAAAATAGAAAAATGAAAAAATTCCCAATTTGAGGTAAGAACCCAAAATTAAAAGGGCAATAAGGAGGGGAATTTTTCAATTTAACAAAAATCTAATAGAATTAATTTGCAAGGGGGGCACATGGGAAATTTATCCCACCCCCCAAAAAGTTTTAGCAAAAATAAGAA
>JAODAL010071656.1:0-15437 GCA_025379985.1 Phyllomedusa bahiana
GTTAATTACATAAACCACAGCCCTAATGCCTCTGTTCTGTACATTGATACCGTGGGGAAAAAAAGTATTTAGTCAGCCACCAATTGTGCAAGTTCTCCCACTAAAAAAGATGAGTGAGGCCTGTCATTGACATCATAGGTCGACCTCAACTATGAGAGACAAAATGAGAAAACAAATCGATATTAGTACGTCCTAATACTGGTAAAGAACTTTGTAGCGGGGCCGGTGTAGCCAGCGGGTGTTAGCTGTTAATCACCATCCCGCGCTGTTTAATACCTTAGACGCCACAGCAAAGAGAGCCTCAGCATGTAAAGCAATGGGTAACGGTAATGCACATTGTCCCTCACTCCGATCGGGGCCCCTGCATTGTGAAGGCTTCCATTGCCGCCATATTTTCTTCTCCAAGGCAGGAAGTAGTAAAAACATCTTTGTATACCATAATGTATTGTATTACATTGCATTCAGCTGTATAAGTGATCGCACACCCCCTAGTGGTGAAGCACCCTAGAGAGACTCAAAGTTACAGTAAAAAAAAAATGTTTTGAAGTGTAAAAAAAATAAAAACATATTAAAAGTTCCAATCCCCCCTTTCACCATTTTGTAAATTAAAAAACATAAATTCTAACAAAGTTCCCCATATTTGGTGTTGCCGCATCCGAAAAAAGTCACAATCTAATCAGATATAACATCATTTATCCCATGCGCTGAACACCGGAGAAGGAAAACAATTCCTAACGCCAAAATTGCATTTTTGGTAGTTTCATGTCCTCTAAAAATTTAAATAATTTAATCAAAGAAGTCCCTTGCATCCAAACTAGTAGCAATAAAAAGTACAAAAATGCCCCTCACTCACATCCATAGGCGTTAGTACAAAAACTTTTTTTCATGGTACCAAAACATAACGGAAACCCTACAAGTTTGGTTTGGCAGATTGTATCAGCCTGTAGAATACAGAGAACACATCATTTATACCGGTGAGTGAACACGTAAAAACAAAACAAAGGACGTTGTTTTCCCATTTTGCCCCACGTAGAATTTCTTTACAGTTTACTAGTATATTCTTTGGTAATATGAATACCACCATTAGAAAGTCCATCTTAGTTACATAGTTTGTAAGGTTGGAAAAAGACAAGACGTCCATCCAATTCAGCCTATCATGCTAAATACTGTCCCACAAAATAAAAGCCCTCATATGTCTATGTCGGCGGCTGCATCAGGAAGGGATTAATAATAAACATTTTCCACAATCTGTGCAACTCTTCTCTTAGAGAACTTCTCTCCTGTGTGAATTCTCTCATGTATAACAAGTCTTGACTTCTCTACAAAACATTTTCCACATTCTGAACATGAGAAAGGCTTCTCTCCTGTGTGAGTTCTCCTTTTTTTTGAAAAATTACATGTGATTCCCCCTTTGTTAAAGGATTTTTGTAAATTTTTGAAATGAGAAAGGCTTCTTCCTGTGAGTTCTTTGTGTCAAATGAATCTTTGTAAAAGATTTCCCACATTCTGAACATGAATAAGGCTTCTCACCTGTGTGAATTCTCTCATGTGTAACAAGTGTTGATTTGACTGTAAAAGATTTTTCCACTTCTGAACATGTAAAAGGCTTCTCACCTGTGTGAATTCTCTCATGTGTAACCAGTGTGATTTTTTGAAATGTTTTCAAATTGACATGATAGGCTTCTCTCCTGGTAATCCTCTGGACAAGCATTTTCTTTAAAATTCCACATTCTGAACATGAAAAAGGCTTCTCTCCAGTGTGAATTCTCTCATGTTTAACAAGTTTTGATTTCACTATAAAAGATTTCCACATCCATGAAAACCCCATGAATGAAAAAGGGCTTCTCTCCCCTTCTGTGTGTACTTTCTGTTGTTTGTTGCAATTAGATATGATTTCCTTGTAAAAGATTTCCCACATTTACAGCATGAGAAAGGCTTCTCTCCTGTGTGAATTCTTCTGTGAGTAAGAAGACTTGAGCATCTTGTAAAGCGTTTACCACATTGACCACATGAAAACCTTCTCCCCTCTTTATGGCTTGTACTTGTGGTAACCATCTGTGGTCGGTCAGGGGGACGGTCTCATCATTGGGGGGATAATATGACATATCTGTACTGTGACGTCCTGGATGTACATTCAGGCTAGTGCAGTTTTCTCCTGCAGAATGCTGCATGATATCTTCTTCCACTTTATAACTTAGTGAGGACATGCAGTTTCCTTAAAATTAAAAATATGTTTTAATGATTTATTTTTTTTTCAAACCACAAAAGAGAAACATTTTAAACATTCCTTTTAGTGGGAAAAAAGTCTTTTTAAGTAAAGGGGTCGTACTCACTACAGCGGTTGCTGCTTTTTATGTTTAAAAATCTCGCAAAAACAAGTCACTTTGTAATTGTGTCCATTAACAGTGATTCCTACCTATTCTGATTATCCCCTCTTGTATGGTCAGCAACACCTCCTCAGGTCACATAGAGCTACAGACCTGTTTTGATCTCTCCTGATAGGCAGCCAGCACTGGTTGCTAAGCTACAGACCTTGCTTCTACTGCTGCCTACAGTAGAAGCCAGTAAAACAGCCCCTGAATCAAAGTGAAAATCAGAAAACAGAGTTAGGTGAGATGAATCCATGTAGTGAGACTAACCCCTTAAAGTTATTTCTACCGCAAAGTCTAGAGATGGATCCCAGGCAGGACCACTTATTAGGACCAATTCCTACTTCGCTGTCATGTAGCTCATGGCAGGCATTCCTGTGGTGCACTGGCTTATTAGGTATGTAAGGTGTCAATAGGACTGGTCCTGTACACATATCCCTCCATTGCTGAATAGACAATTAAGTAGAATGCAATCTATATGAAGTGTTGCAAACACGCGGGTTGTATTTATTTGGCGTTCTCCCTAAATATTCAGAGAGATGCTGTTGGCGGCTGCGGTGGGGAAAAGTGTATAGTGGATGGAGACAATAAGATGTGCGGAAACCAATGGAGCTCCATGCATCCTTGATGTCAGAGGTAAACACTGTCGGATAAGGTAAGGTGCATGAATGGCGAAAGACCACATGATACATGGTAGCAGCTCACCCCCAAAATAAAACATGGTTGTTGACCAAAAGTGAGTCAACTACAACACAAACATCCTTGATTATGGGCCCCTTTGCAACACTGTTCACTAACACCTCTGCTACCCTACTGGCGTTAAATGGGGCCCAAGAGCAGACGGAATGATCACTACACCTCTGCTAACCCTACTGTGTATAAAGTGGAGGTCGCCAGATCAGACGAATGTGTACCTCTAATAACCCACCTGCGTGCTGGTACCTCCTGGATACCGGTTAGACATCAATGAGCGACCTTCTGGCTACGACAATGTACATGGGAGCCCGGAGCAGTACATCACTACAATTGTCTATCCTACTGTGTATGGTGACCCAGATCAGACGGATGTCATTGCACGTCTGCTGGCCCTGTGTATGGGGTCCCAGAGCAGACGGGTGCCTCTGCACATCATTTTGTTAGTGACAATCTCATCATGGCTATAACCAGATCATCATGAGACAAAGTGCACATTCCAGTCTGAACTTATTGACGGGAACCGAAGAGGTCTGTTATGGCCTAACGGCTGCAGCACCATGTCCTCCATGTTATATGAGCTTCTCTAGGATTGTGGTGGAATAACAAGCGAGGTTTACCATCAGAATCTGTAATAAAGGTGTTCCAGGACCTTTTGTATCCAATACACAAGTAATTCAGGCTGTTCTAGGGAAAGGTGGCCCTAATGAAGTGGCCCCCTGAGAGCAATCCCAACTCCAGCCCCAGAAACACTACAATATCGTGTCTCCATGATATAAGAAGGGTAAACACTTCCTCTCAACTTTCTATTTAACCCTTCACAATATCTGACCCTAAAGATGAAAATGTGGATTGTCCTTTGTGATGCCTCCAGATCTTTATTATGTGACCGCCCTGCGACTGCGCGTGGGGGCTACCAAGTGGATCTACTAAGTGTCCTCGATCCGGCTGTCAGTTGGGGGGGCAGATTGTTTCATCACACAGGTGACTCCCCAAAACATGATCCTAAGCCTCAATCGTACGGCAGGACCCATAGAACCCCTTGGAAGAAGTCACCTCCTCAGGCCACCGCACCACTGTATAACAACACAGGATCCCCTTAAGAAACCTCTGAATTCATTACTGCTGCACCTTGTCACATACTTCTGGGATCTCCTCCTTCTCGTCACTCATTCCTAGCTCATCGCTCCTCATCCTTTCTCTCATCAGCCTCCACTTTAGTAATCAGTCCCAGATCTTCACCCTGATGTGACATATGAAACAATTCAGTACAGCAGACAGTCTCAACATAAAGAGACCGCCAAAATATCCTGAGCCCATCTGTGACTGACAGGTGGTCCACACCCCGTATACAGAATGTGTATAGGACCTCATCTACCTAGAGATTCCTGGGACGTCCATCTCATCTGCTTCATCCACAACCTCAATCTTAATAATAGTCCAATCGTCACTCTGGATGTGACATATGGAACATTGTCAGTACAGCAGACAGATCAACATAAATACCCCTACCATATCTAAGACCCATCTGTGACTGCAGGAGGTCCACACCCCGTATACAGATTGAGATATGTGCGTCATCCTCACCTGAGGATTCCCTGGACGTCCATCTCTTCTGCTTCATCCGCAAACCTTTAATATCAATCAGATATTCCCCCTGAAGAGACAAAACCAGTGAAATAAGTGCAGGTTGTTCCATTCTGGTCATATTTAGAGTAGACTCAGCTCCCTCTACCTGATGATCCTCTGGGACATTCCCCTCTTGACGAGACCGGGAATACAAGAGGACGGGGACATCCTCTTCTGGATTCCCTCCTACTTGAGCCATCAGTAGTGATCACACAGGACAGAATACATGAGCTGGTATATATCGTCTATATATCATATACACTCACCGGCCACTTTATTAGTACACCTGCTAGTAACGTGTTGGCGACCTCCTTTTGCCTCAGAACTGCCTCAATTCTTCGTGGCGATAGATTCCAACAAGGTGTTGCAACGATGCCTCAATTGGTACCAAAGGGCCCAAAGTGCTAAGAAAATATTCCCCACACAATGACACACCACCTTCCAGCCTGTAACCCGTTGATACAAGGCAGGATGGAATCCATGCTTATCATGTTGTTGAACGCCAAATTCTGACCCTAACCATCCAATGTCGCAGCAAAAATCGAGACACATCAGCCAGGCATCGTTTCCAATCTTCTACTGTCGCAATTTCTATGACTTGGCAAATTGGAGCCTCAGTTTCTGTTCTTAGCTGAAAGGAGTGGCACCCCGGTGTGGTCTTCTTCTGCTGTAAAGCCCATCTGCCTCAAAGTAGGCCGTATCTGTGCCATTCAAGATGCTCTTCTGCCTAACTGGTTGTAAACGGGTGGCTATTTGAGTCACTGTTGCCTTTCTACAGCTCGAACCATGTCTGGCCATGCTCCTTTGACCCTGGCATCAACAAAGCATTTCCGCCCACAGACTCGCCGCTCACTGGATTTTTTTCTTTTTCGGACCATTCTCTTTAAACCCATAGAGATGGTTGTGCGTGAAAATCCCAGAGATCAGCAGTTTCTGAACAACACAAGGGCTAGTCCAGGTAACCCACGCCCTTCTGGCACCACAACCATGCCACGTTCAAATGCACTCAAATCACCTTTCTTCCCATACTGATGCTCGGTTTGAACTGCAGGAGATTGTCTTGACCAATGTCTACATGCCTAAATGCACTGAGTTGCCGTCCATGTGAATGGCTGATAAGAAAATTAAGTGTGACGATCAGTTGGACAGGTGTACCAAGAAAGTGGCCGGTGAGTGTACTCTTCATCACCTCCATTGTACGAGAAGATGTAAAAGAGGGAGATATAGGAGAAAGACAAGAGAGAGATTAGATTGTGATATCACTACCCTCTGTTTCTTATCTCCTCTCATCTTGTGATGGTCAGCACCGTGATGCCTCATCATGACCTCACTGGTACAGATCCCTGTGTCCCTCGATGTACTCCCGACTGCTCCATGGAGACATAGACACGACAACCTGACACCTTATAGGAACCTGACAACAAAGGACCCATCATCACCAGACCCATCATTCCCTGTGTTAAGTACAGCAACTCTCCATCATTCCCCCTCACCTCCTCACATCCAGAACCATCAACCTCTGTTACGTATAATGTCCCAGCATTCGCCTCACCTCTTATTATCCAGTCCCATCATCCCCTGTGTTATGTATAATGTCCCAGCATCCCTGTCACCTATCATCATCATCCAGACTCATCATCCCGTTATGTATAATGTCCCATCAATTCCCCCTCACCTCTCATCTCCAGACCCATCATCCGGTTATGTATAATAAATCCCCAGCATCCCCTCTCACCCTCTCATCATCATCCAGACCCATCATCACCTGTATGTTATGTATAATGTCCCATCATTCCCTCACCTCATCATCATCATCCGAGACCCCATCATCCCCGTGTTATGTACTCTCTACTCCCCCAGCCGCTATTTCCCTCACAACCTGTCTGTTAAGTATAATGTCCCAGCATTCCCCTTATCTCTCATTTATCCAGACCCATCCCTCCCCTGTAAATTAAAGTATAAAGGTCCCCCAATTTCCCCCCACCGTCTTATTTCCCCCAACCCATCCCCCTGTGTTATGTAAAAATGTCCCAGCATTCACCCTTCACCTCTCCAGTCACAGCTCGTGATCCTTGTGATTCCTTTTCTGTATCCCGTGAAATGGGAAATGGAGGGGTCGGGGTTTGGGTGGCTCCTTTCCCCCTGACACAAAAGGGGGGGGCCCCACACTCACCGACGAAATTTTTCAAATTACGGGGTAATCCTGTGTATGGGGGGGACCCGAATTTCCCACATTTGAAATTTTTGAAACCCCCCACCCTTTCCCCATCATTTACCTGTTACTGATGAGAGAAAGGAGGTAAAGTGGGTCCACCCTCTCCTTTAACCAAGTAAATTATTTTAAGGGGGGAGGTTTTTATATCCTGGGGGGGGCCCCGGGGTTTTGTCCCTTTTCCCCCCCTTGGGGGGGGCATTTTATTTAAAAAAGGGGCCCTTTCTTTAGCTTGGAGAGGCCTGGACCTTTAGGGAAACCGGAAAAAAAAGACCCAGGAGGGAGGGGCAAGACACACCCTTTTTTACACCTCTACTCTGTACAAAATATACCTTTTCCACTAATGGAAGACCCCCGGGCAGGGACTGCAAAAGAAAAGGGGAAGGGCATTTTTGGGCCCCGGGTTTTCCCCCAAGGGCAACAATTGGGGAAAACTATTTTAACCTTTTAAAAAACCTCACAAAAAATTAGGGAAAAACCCCCCCATTTTTGTAAATTTTTTTATTCTATCTTTTTTATGGGACAACCCCTGAGGATTCTGGGGCACTTTGATAAAAAAGGGGGAAGCAGTTTAGTGCACGGATTTTATCACATTTCTACTGCTCCCTCCTTACTTGATGTAGTTTTCCTTTTGGGCCAACTAGGTCCCATCCCTCCCTTTGATTTATGCTTCTCCTTCGACCCAAAAATTGCTTTCCCCCCTCCCTTGAGAAAGCTTTCTCCTTTTAGGGGGTTTTTTTTTAGTAAGTCAATAAATTGTTTTCACAGAAATTGGGCCCTCCCTTTTCCCCAATTTTTCCCGCTGTTTTGCATGGGGGGCGGGGTTTACCTTGTTATCTTTTTTTCCATTCTCCCCCCCACTTTTTCAATTTTAAATGGGGCCGACCCCTTTTTCCCCTTTTTTGTTCAAAATCTGATAGTCCTTAGGATGGGAGTTTAAGGGATTTTAAATCCCGGGACCCGGGCCCTTTGGGGCCAAAGTGCCCGCCCCTTAAGGGTGAATTAAAAAAAGAATTTGAGCAGAATTTTACAAGGGTTGGGAAGGTAACAGCTACTTAATTATTTCCCTCACAAACTTTTTAACCTGCCTCCCGCCGCTTTTCCTTTCCCCCCAATTTTTCTATCTTTCCCCTTCCCCCCCGCAATAACTGCCCAATTTTCCCCAAACATTTCCCCCCGGGGCACGGGGGCTTGTTCTCTCCATTCAATTTAAACCCTTCACCTGTCTGCTGGGGGGGGCCACCAACCCTTTTCCCCTGTAAAAAGCCCGCCGCTCCTTCCCAAACCCAAAACCCCCCCAAAAATACACTGTCCTTCCCTACCGGGTCCCCCTCTCCTGCTGGGTTTTCCAAAAACTTCTGGGGACTTTTTCTCCCAACCCCGGGGCCCCCAGCCATTCCCCCAGGGCTCGGGGCCTTTCTAACAAACCACCAAAAAAATTCCCTTTAAACCCCTTCAACCTGAAGCACATTCCTCGCCCCTTGGGGTTTCCCCCGGGTCCCTCCTTTTGGGGCTTCTTTGGGAAATTTCCGGGCCCGTATTTTAATAAACTTTGCTACAATAAATGACTTATTTTATTCCCAAAAAATTTTCTCCTTTTTTTCCTTGGGTTTCGGGGAAACATTTGGGTTTCACCATTGACACAAATTCCCCCTTTTCCCCGCTCTCCTTTGGGGCCTCCAACTACCCACACCCACCCCTGGGGTAACAGGCATGGCGGAGGGTGTCGGCTCCCCCTGCTGGGCCCCCCTGGTTCCTTTTTCCCCTTCCACCTTTTGCCTTCCCTTACACTCCCTCCTTCGAGGGTCACTTGCCGGGATCTACACTTTCCCTTTTCCCAAACCCCCAAATGGCTTTTTTCTACCGAAAACCAGGGCCCCGCCCCTTCCTTTTTAACCCCTTTTCTTTCCCGTCTTCCCAAATTTCTTTCTACTTTACACCTACTATCATCATGGGGGACTTCAACACCCCCTCGACAACCCCCCCCTCTTTCCCCCAACAAACTCCCCCTTTTTCCTCTGCCTTTCTTTGGGGCCTTCCACAGTGGACCTCAGGGGCCCCTCACAAAGAGGGGCACCACCTGGACCCCCAAACTTCACCCCGCGGGCCCCCACTGACTTCTCTAATTTCCCCCCACCCCCCAACTGCCACAATCTGGTTACCTTCTTTCCCCCATCTCCAAACCCAACCCCCTCCCCCGGGCCCCACATCTAGACACCCCCACAGGAAAACCCACCCAAAAACCTTTAACCCTTTGCCCCTCTCTTTACTTTTCTTACACCTTTTCTACCATTCCTCCTTTTTTCTGGGCCCAGGGACAAACCACCCCTTTTCTACCCCAAAACAATTTACCCCCACCCCTTTCCAGTCGCTCCCCTCACACACAAAGAACCCCAAAATTTTAAAGGGCAACCCGGGACAGGGCTCCCCCAAAAAAGCTGAGGGGAGCTTCCAGAAAAAAATTTCCCGGAAAGCCCTGGAAAGAAAACCCCCCTTCCCAACCCCTTTTGGGAAATTGCCTCATACAAACAATTTTTTAATACGATTTTAAATCCGCACTCACCCTAGCCAACAGGGTTTCTTCCACCAATCTCATATCCTCTCTGTCTCACAAACCCCAGACAATTTTTTTAACACCTTTAACCCCTCTCCTCCGCCCACCAAACCTCCCCACCCTCTCTCCTTTTTAGCAGCAACCTTTTCCATTCACCCCCTTTCACAAGATTTAAAACCCTTAATTTAGAGAAAACCCTTCAGCCCCCAGTCCCCAGTCCCTCCCCCAATTTTGCACAATTCTTTTTTTCCCCCCTTTAAATTGTTTTCCCCACTCTTACACATGAAATCTTTCCCTCTCTACTGTCCAAATTTCCCAAAATCACCACCTGAAAACTTGACCCAATTTCCATCCCCACTTTATCCCAGACCTTGGGTTTCTTTCTTTCCCCGCCCTTTTACCCTTTTTTTTCAACTTATCGCTTTAAACCCCTGGGGATTCCCCTTTTCCCCCTTTAAAATTTCTACTATCACTCCCATCCTTAAAAAAAAAAAAAACCTCGAAAACCCTCCTTCTGTCCAACCCTTTTGCCCACCTTCCAATGTCCTTTTGCCCCAAACTCTTTGGAATTTAAAGTTATCCCTTTAAATAACCTCCCCAAAAAAAATTTTTGGACCCCCTGAAATTTTGGGTTTCCCACCCCACCCACCCAAAACCAAAACCCGCCAAAAAAGTCCCCTTGACCCCAGGAACTGTTAAACCCCCACGCCAAATACTCTTTCCTTCTCCTTCTAGACCTGTCCCCTTTCCTTTGACAAGGCGAACCATTTTCCCCCCCCGCAAAACTTTCCCTCCTCCCCCCGGGATCACGGACTTGGCTCTTTTCCCGGATTCCTCATACCTCAAATGACATTCAGCGTTTCTCATTCTCGCTCCACTTCCCCCCCCCGGGAACCTCTGTTGGTGTTCCCCCCGGGGCCCAAATTTTGGGGCCCTTTTTTTTTTTTTTTTTTTTTTTTTTTTTTTTTCTTTTTCTTCTACCAAATCTTTGGGCTTTGGGGAAGGGTCCCTAGTTCACACAGCTTTCCCCTAACCCTCTATATGCTCCGAAAACCAACTCTACATCCTGGGCCCAGAAAGTCCCCCTTCCCTTTTCTCCCCGGGTTTCCCGAATTTATCGTCGTTTCCTCCTTTTCCCCCTTCCCCTTCTTTTAAAACTAAATTTTGGAGAAACAAAAATTTTAATTTTATCTTTTTCCCCCGGGCCTTCCCCCATCCCCCAAACCGGATACTTATCCTGTCAACGGTTTTCCCGCTCACCCTGTTCCCCAAATCCCCTTCCCTTTGGGGTTAACCCCGCCCCCGCTCGTCCCTTCCCAAACTGCAAAATCCAAAAAAATTAAATCTGCCCCGCCGCCTCCCCCCTAAAAAATATCCCCCGGGAAAACCCCTCATTCCTCAAGGTCGAATTACAAAAATGCTGGTCCATGCCCTTGGGGCAATTTTTTCCCCCCCTAGACTACTTTCAAAAACCTACTTTTGTGGCCCCCAAACTAAAAACTTTGTTCCCCCTTCCCAAAACCCTTCTCAAATCCCGCTGCCCGTCTTTTTTCCCCCTCTTTTCCTCGTACTCCTCTGCCCCCTTTCCAACCCGCCCAATCCCCCTTTATGGGGTTTCCCAATTTTCCCAGCAAATTTTATTTAAAACTACTAACCCCGGGCCTAACAAGGCCCCCAAACCCCCTCCCCCCCCTTTCACCCCCGCCTTAATTCCCAATTTTCTCCCCTCAAAGCAATTCCCCCTCCTCACCCGGCCCCTTCCCTTCTTGCTTCCCCCTTATCAGCTCCCCCACATAAACTGTCTTTCCCAAAACCTTTTCCCGTGCTTTCCCCCCCCACCTGGAACTCACTGCCCAAAAAGCTCAGGGGTTTTTCCACTTTTCCCAAAAGGCCCAACCCAAAAAAAACCCTTTTTTTCAGGTTTTTCCTATAATAACAATAAACCTGAGCCACTTTTACTACCCCCCAAACTGTCTGCCCCTCACCCTCTGTCTCTCTCCCCCTCCCTTGTATTTGTTAAAAACCCTTTTGGGGAGGGCCCCCCCCTCTGTTGTGCCAGCCCTTCATTGTTTTTTTTTGTAATCATTTGAATAATTTTTTTATGTAAACCCCCCCCGAAAAAAAGTTTCCCCCATTGGGAAATTTTTGGCCTTTTAAAATAAATTTATGGGAAAAAATAATAAAATTAACCACAGCCCACGGGGGACCAAACAAGCCCCCAGCGACCAATCAGAGCCCCAAAAAGTACATTTCCCCTATAACCGCAAAATTTTTGTTGGTTTTTCCCTAACCAGGGTAGATTAGTTCTTGGGCCAAAAAGTGAAACCACATTTAAAGGCCCTTTGGGAAAAAAGGGCCCAAAACAGAGGGTTAAAACAGGGTAGGTTTGTCACAGGGTTCCTGGGGGGAAGGGGTTAGGGAAAATGGGGGAAAAAACTTCCAAAAAATTATTAAAAAAACCCCCAAAAAAGTTCCTCAAAAAAATTTTTAAAAAAAAACCCCCTTAATTTTAAAACCCCCCTTTTTAAAAAAACCCCCCGAAGGGCCCCCCCCCAACACCCCTTTCACTCCCCTCCCCCCTCCATAAACCCCCACGTCCCCTTCCCCCTCCCTAACCCCCCAGTCCTCACCCCTCCCCCTTTTAGCACAAACCACTCTCACTCCTTTCCCCCCCCCTAGCAAACCCCCCCACATAAATCCTTTCCCCCCCCCTAGCAAGCCCCCTTCTCACTCCCCCTCCATATGTTTTTTCACCCCTTTCCCCCCTCCTAGACCCAAAATTCTCCCCCTAACCCCCCACATCTCGTTCCCCCCCCCCGGGACCCCACATGACTCCCACCCTCCTCCTTCCTAAAAACCCACATGGTCCCCACCCCCCCTAACACCCCACACTCCTTATCCCCCCCTTTAACACCCCAAAATCTCTTTTTCTCCCCCCACTTCCCCCAAATTTACTTAATTGTCCCGAAGAGGAGGGCTCGGGGTCTTAAACTCCCTTTTCTGCCCTCCATGTGGGTTGGGGAAAGGGGAGTAGGGGAGGCTTGTGTCCTCGTCCCGGGCTTCCTGGTTTTTTTCTCTCTCCAAAAGGGGGGGGCCCCCCCCTTCACTGCCGGGGGGGAAAGGAAGGGGCTCTGCTCCTCTTTTTTTTCCCCAGTTGCATCGATTCAAAGCCCCAGAGGGGACAACAATTTGCAAAATCCTAAAGCTGATGCTTCACCAAAACGACGGGAGATAAGGGCCCACATCTTCCTTTTTTCCCACCGCCGTTTTTTGCCACCAATGTTTAAAACAGATGTCGGGGGGCTGGGAAAACCCCCACACCCTTTAAAGAGGGGGAAAACAGTCAAGGCAAAAAAAATTAAAAAAAAAATTGGGTTTTGCTGGGCCCCCCCTTTTAAAGGGGCCACCTACGGGGGTGCCCAGTGGAAACCCAAGGCCCTGCAGAGGGGAAAAAGAAGAAGGGGACATTGCCAGGAGGGAAAACCCTTAAGAGGGAGAAGGGGAAGAGAAAGGGAATTTCACTCCCGCTTTGCAAAAGGTGACCCACTTCCGTTGTCTTATCTTGTCTCACCCCTTTTGATATCCGCGGCGTTTATCCTCCCTTATGAACCTCCTTTGGGACAGATCCCCGTTCCTTCTATGTACTACCCCCAAACCTCCATGGAGACTAAAACCCGCGCATCCTGACCCCCTTTTAGGAAAACCCGACAACACAAGGAACCATTTACATCCAGACCCATCATCCCCTTTGGTTTTTGTTAAAATTTTCCCAGAAAATTTCCCCTCAAATTAACATCCCCCGTGTTATGTTTTAAAAAAACCCAAAAAATTAAATCAACCTTTTTATCAAACCCGACCCAAACCAAACCCTGGTTAAGTTTTAAATTCCCAAAAATTCCCCCAAACCCCTCATCATCCAGACCCAATTTTTCCCCTGTGGGTTTTGTATAAATTTTCCCATTTTTCCCCCACCCCCCTCCCTCATCCCCCCCGTGTTATGTATAAAAGTTTCCCCGCATTTTTCCCCCCACCCTCATCAACTCCTGGTGTTATGTATAATGTCCCAGCATTCCCCCTCCCTCAAATCAACCAGAACCCCTAAACCCCTTTTTTTTTTTGTTTTATTAAAAAGGGGTTTTAAAAAAAACCCCGCAAATTTCCCCCACCCTCAAACATTCCCAGAACCCCCTCTTTCCCCCTTGTTTTGTTTTTCGTCCCACAAAATTTCCCCCCACCTTTTATAAACCCGGGGGATGTATAAAGTCCCCACATTCCCCCCACCTTTCAAACATCCCCTTGGGGTTTTATGGTTTTTTTCCGGGATTTTCCCCCCACCCCTCTCAACATCATTCAACCCTTTATCCCCTGTGTTTTTGGGATAAACTCCCTTTTATTCCCCTCACCTCTCTCTTCAACCCAGACCCATCATCCCCTTTGTTATGTATAATGTTCCAAGCATTCCCCCCAACTTTCATCAAACTAACCCACATCACCTTTGTTATTATAATGTCCCGCATTCCCCTCACCTGCAAACACCCGACCCTCATACCCTGTGGGTTTTGTATAATATCCCAGCATTCCCCTCACCTCCCATCATAACCAGATTTCCAACATCCCTTGAGTTATGTATTAAATTTCCCCGCCTTACCCCCAACCCCTCCCTCAGAAACTCAGTGATCCTTTTGGGGGTTTGCTAGGATCTTCTGTATCCGTGAATGGGTGGAGGCCCGGGGGTCTGGGTGGGTTTCCCGTCCTTCCCGACAATGGGGGGGGGCCCCACACTCACCAAAAGACTTCTTCACTAACTGGGGTAATCCTGTGTATGGGGAGAACTGATCACTACAAAAGATACAAAAAACCCCTCACCTTTCCCCTTATTCAAACCTTTAATTTTATAGGGAGAAGAGCGAGGGCATGGGGACTCTCCCCCTTTTCCAGTTACCAAGTAGATATCCAGGGTGAAAGGGCCCAATATCCCGGTGGCCCTGAGGTTTTCCGTCCCTGGGCCATCCTTGGGGGGTCATTGATTGGGAAAAAGGGCCCTTTTTCTTTAAACGGGGAGAGTCCCAAAACCTGAGGGAAAACCCGAAGAAGGGAGGGGGAAATTTAGACAAGGAAAGCACTCAAAATACAACCCCATTCTGTTGGTTTTACAGAAAAAAAATAATAGACCACTGCAAAATTTTCAGTCTCTCTGATTTTTGTCTTCAATGGTATGTTTTTGGGGGGAAAAAATTACTTGTTCTTTTTTTATATAAAATACTGACAAGTTCCCCCAAAATTTAAAGCAAAAAAGGTTTTATTTTATTTGCAGTAAAAAGAAAAATCTTCAAAATAAAAAAAAAGCAGGAGCAGTAAGAAAAATCAATTTTTGGGAAAAAAAAAAACAATTTTTTGGAAAAAAGCTTCGGGGGGGGGAAAGGAAAAGGGCAGTTTATTTGGGGGGGTTTTTTAACCGCTTGGGAACCGGGGGCCCAAAAAATTCCAAAATTGGGGGGTTTTTTTTGGGGACCCTTGTTCTAATTTCCTTTTTGGGACCGAAAATGTTTGCAAATTGGGGGGGTTGGGGGCCCATTGGGCCGGGGTTTAAAGGGGCTCTCATTTTGTTTGTTATTTGGCCTTGGGGGTTTGGCCCGGGCTATTCCAAAAAAGGGAAGGGTGGTAAAAAATTGGAAAAAATGTGTAGAGGGGGAAAAAGGTTGGGGGAGAAAAAGAGGAAAAAAAGGCAAATTGCCCCGTCCTCATTAAAAAGGGGGGCACCCTTCTTAACCCTTCCCCTCCTCTCTGTTAAAATCCCTACCCGGTTTTTTCCACAGGCTGCAACCCCCCACAACTCCTCCATTTCTCTACCCCCCTACCCCGCTTTTTCCACAGGTGCACCCCTACATCTCCTCCCCCATCTTGTTTTCCCCCCTACCGGTATGTCCCACAAAATGCTGCACCCCCTACATCTCCTCCCCCATCTCCGTCTACCACCCCC